>JAEUCK010006566.1:0-66379 GCA_017311455.1 Otocyon megalotis megalotis
GCCTGCCGCCAGGCCCGGGAGCGCTGCCTGGGGCCTCGCCTGCCTCCAGGCGCAGGTGCTGCCCCCCCACCCCCGGGCCCCCAGGCATCTGGGCGCCTCCTCCCCAGGGAGCAGCCGGGCCCCAGCGGGGAGCCTCACAGCGACACCCCCTGCGGGACACAGGCCCCCTCACAGCCCCGAAGGCCTCTGTGGGAAGCCGCTGGGCACTTCCCGTCCCACGGCCAGAGCCTTTTTTTTTTTTTTTTTAAGATTTATTTATCATAGACACACAGAGAGAGAGGCAGAGACACAGCAGGAGGGAGAAGCAGGCTCCATGCCCGGAGCCCGACATGGGATTCGATCCCGGGTCTCCAGGATCGCGCCCTGGGCCAAAGGCAGGCGCTAAACCGCTGCGCCACCCAGGGATCCCCTCCAGAGCCTCTTGCTGGGAGAGGACAAAGGTGCCCTCCTGGCCCTTCGCCCCAGCAAGCCCCGGCTCGGGGGGAGCTGGCTGGAGGGGAGACCAGCCCGGGGGTTGCCAGCAAGGCAGGTGACCGCCCCCGGCCCCCAGGGCTGCGGGGTCACAGACAGTCCTGCCCCCCCCCCCAGGAGACAGAGGCCGCTCCAGGGCTGAGGGGTCACAGGGGCTCTGGCCCATTCCTTCCCCTCCCAGGACCCAGGAGGAGCACAGGAGGGAGGAAGGTGGCCGTGCAAAGTGGGAACACACTTAACACCACCAGTGGGGGACGGACGGCGCTGGTGACCCTCCACTGGAGACTCGGGCCTGGGCTTCGGGAGGAGAGGCCGCTGGCTCAAAGTACAGATGCAGGGAGCAGGGACGTCCCCCCAGGGAACCCTTGGCTTTGGGGCTGCCCCCAAAACAAAGCCCCAAGCAGAAAACACGCCCTGTGCTAACCGAGGCTGTGGGCTGAGGCTCCCGGGGGCCTGCCTGCAGGGGGGGACTCGGGAGGCGCCCGGCAGGACAGGGCTTTGGGCTGCTCCCAGGAAATAGCTGGGCACCAAGTCCCAGCACCCAGGCCCTGCCCGGGCCTGTCCCTCAGCCTCAAGCTCACCAGGAACAAAACACAGCTTCGGGCCTGGCCTGACGCAGCAGATTCATTTTTTTTTTTTTTTTAATTCATGAGAGACATAGAGAGAGAGGCAGAGACCTAGGCAGAGGGAGAAGCAGGCTCCCACAGGGATCCCGACGTGGGACTCGATCCCAGGACCCCAGGGTCATGACCTGGGCCAAAGGTGGCGCTAAACCACTGATTTCCCCGGGGGTCCCTGACGCAGCAGCTTCAGAGGCCACAGGGGACACGGTCACCCAGGCCTCCCCATGGCTCCCAGGAGCTCACTTCTCCCCGGAGCTGCCCCACCTGAGGCCCTCACAGGGTCGCAGCCCCCCCCCCCCGCCCACCACACACACACACACTGACTTCTCTGCAGAAATCCAGGTTAGAGCCCCCACCTCTGAATGCAGTGCCAGCGCCACTCACCCCTGTCATCTGCCCCCACCCCCAGGCCCCCGGCCCCGGCAAAAGCCAGCTGTGACGGGCATATATTACACACCCCAGAGCCTGTGGAGATGGGCCCCGTCAGCGCCCTCGTGCAGTGGGACGACGAGGCCGGGCAGCTCGGCTCCAACTCCGGCTCCTGACCCCGCACCCAGGACAACCACGGCAGAGCCGCGCCCCTCGCAGACTTGGTGTTAGAATTTAGCTCATTATTTGATGATTATTAAACTGGAAGCAGGTGCGCCTTTTCCACGAGGCCGTACGCCTCCAAGGGTCCCCGCCTCACCCTTGTGGCCCAGGGCTTAGGGCACCCGGCCCTAGTCCAGGCCGGACACGTCATGCACACGGTCACCGGGCAAAGTACTATGTGCCAGGCCCGGTGCTGAGAACAAGAGCCACAAAGGTGAAGAGAAACACATTCAAAAACAAAAACAAAACCCTACGTTAAAGCCACAGACCAAAAAAAATAAATAAAAATAAAAAATAAAAAATAAAGCCACAGACCTTGCAGGAGACTAGATCCCCGCGAGGACGGAGGATTAACGCAGCCCGCTGGAGCCGCCAGGACGGGCCCGGGGTGACCTGGAGGACGCAGCGGGGAGCGGCGCAGCTCTTGCACGGCCTGCCTGACACTGGACGCGAGAAAGAAATTCAGGGCGACGGAGAAGGCCGCTCGGGGAAGGAGCAGCGGCCGAAGCACGAGGGTTTGGCCCCGGCTGGCGAGTTGTAGGGAAGCCATGCGTAGCAGCCTGGACGGGGGGGCCTTCACAGGGGCCCCCATCAGCTGGGTTCCCCCCACCCCAAACCACCGACCTCCCCCTTCCCGAAGCGAAGCTCAGTCCCCCCAACAAACCTCGGAAAACAAGCCCACGTGGCTCTCTGTGCAAGACTGGGCGAGGGCTGGCCTTTGCCCGTGTCCCCCAGCGGCCGGGCCCCAGGACAGCAGAGGGCCGGGCTCCTTCTTCCAGCCTATTCCCTCCGGGAGGTCCGAAATTCCTTCCAGGCTCTAGAAACAGAAGACCTTGGGAAAAACTGCCCCCCCCACCCCAGGAGTGTGGGGGCCGGGGGCTGAACAAGGGCACGGGCAGCCTGGGGCCACCCCAGCCACACACAAGGTCCCGGTGCTGTGCACTGGGTTACTCCTGAGGGTGACAGGGAGCCGCTGAAGAATGACGAGCAGGGTGCTGACAGCTGTGGGAACGGTGGAGGGGGGCGGCCTGCAAGGGGTCACCCCAGAACGCTGCCAGGGGCAGCAAGGACGGGGGAAAGGAGAGGGGATCCACAGGTGTCTGGGGTGGCCCATGGAGCCAGATGACACACAAAGGGGAGAGGGAGGCAGGTGTCGCTCCCAGGTGTGGCCAGCTGCTGGCTGGGTGACGGTGCTGCTCTGGACACTGAGGGGACACAGAAAGGCCTGGAGCATCAGAGGACGCCCAGGAGGCTCGGGTGCCAGGAGAGAAGGAAGGGTGCTGCGAGGGGGACCCAGGCGCCCGCCAGCTAGGGGGAGGCGCCCTTCCCCTACAGCAGGGACCTGGTGTGGAAAGCAGCGTGGCGGGGAGTCGCCCGGACTCCCTGCCTGGATCCCTGCCTGGATCGCCTCCTGCTCCTGGGAGACTGCAGCGCCTCTCACACTCGTGCCGGGAAACCGGGGGACCCCTGGTGTGCGTGGGGGGCTTCCATGGACGCACTTCACAGACGAGGCCCCCGCGCCTCCGGCTCCCTGCAGGCCGCCGGGCCGTGGCCACCCCGCAGCCGTGACACGGGCCCCGCCCCACCGTCCAGGGCACCGATGTCTGCACTGAAAAGAGCAAATGTGCACCAAGCAGGTGACGTGTGAGCACGCGAGCCGGGGCTTCTCTGGACACCAACACAGGCCGCCGGTAGCCTGGGCGCTCGCCAGGCCAAGGCCTGCCCGGGCCGAGCCGCCCCACGGAGCCCACCCTGCCGCCGCCAAGCCCGCCTCCGCGTCGCTCGGGACGTGTCTCCGTCTGACACCTGGCTGCAGCCCAGGCCTCCCTGCCTGCCCGGGACGAGTGCAATGACTGATGCTGGACCCGTCGATGCACCCGGCCCCCCACGGCCTTGGGCCGCGTAGGCCGTAACCTGGACCCAGAGTCCCGGTGGCCCATGGCCCGTTCTCCAACACGACCATCTAGGGGCCCTCGGGGCGCAAAGGCCAGCGGTGGCGCCACCATCCAGGCCGACCCCAGCGCCTCCTACGGGTCTTTCTGGCTTCGGCCGTCAGCGGCATGGGGCGGCCTGCACGTCCTGGGATGGCTGAACCCCCATGTCCACAGCCAGAGGGGAGGGGCTGGCGGGGAAGACAGTGCAGCGGTGAAGGGGACAGAGCAGGGGTGAGAGGGGACAGAGCAGGGGTGAGGGGAGGCAGAACAGGGATGAGGGGAGATGGTGCAGGGGTGAGAGGAGAGGGCAGAGGAAGCACCAAAAGCATGTCCCACCTGGGGAAGCACGGAGGAGGGATGGGGACCCCCAGTGCGGGGACCGTGGCCCGGTGGAGGACACGGCGGGGGGGCATGTGTCCACACTGGGCGCAGGCAGTGCAGGGGTGCAGCACGAGCCCTGCGGTGCAGAGGGACCTCGGGGTGGAGGAGCCATGGAGACGGAGCGGCAGGGAGGAGCGTAGGCCGGGGCTGCTCAGAGGGGGCTCAGGCGGAAGCGCCCCCTTCCTGGACATGGGGGGGCGGATTGAGGAAGTGAGAGGGGCCCTAAAACACAGGAGGCAGGGCGGGGGCCGAGGCCGGTCAGGTCAGCGTGCGCTGGGGTCACGGTGTCAGGGCGGCATCGGGTGCTGGTTGGCTTCAGACCCCCCTCCCCTTCCCCTTCCCCTTCCCCTCCGGGCGCCCCCCTCCCCCTCTCAGAGGCACAAACCTTTAGGACACTTGACGGGATGAGCACCGGGTGTTATTATGTATGTTGGTAAATTGAACACTAATAAAAAATTAATTAAAAAAAAAAAAAAAAGGAAAACAACAGACCAGCGAGGCCAGTACTGGGGGTGGGGGGGAGCCTGAGGGGCTTAGGAAGGAGGGGGCTGGAGGGTAGGACGGAGCCTGTGGCCCCGGGTGCTGCAGCCTTCCCCAGGGACCCCCCAAGCCCCGGGCCCCGAGTCGGGCAGCAGGGGGAGGTGGCAGGGTGGGCCTGGGGTGCTCAGGCCTCCCCAGAGATGCCGGCACGGAGGCCCGCGGAGGTGTGGAGGGCCCCCCAAGGAGGCCGGGGGAGCAGCGGGTGCAAGCCCCCACGCTGCCCTCCCTCAGCCACCCCGAGGCCCACCTGCAGCAGGGACCTCCATCACCCTGTCACCCAGACATTTTACAAACACGTGGCCCAGCTCCGCTGGCAGCCGGGACGGCCACCTGCCTGTCCCCGGTACTTGGGCGGCCTCCCGCCCGCATCGCTCTGTGGCCTGGGGAGGCCCGTGGAGTGACCGCGCATCAGGGTGACCGCACCTGGCAGGTCTGAGTCCGACCCCCCGATAGCACAGCCAGGAGTGGGAGGAGGCCCGGCACCCCGGGCCCCCCAGAGCCAGCTCACTGGGCCACCCCGAGACCTCCTGAGCTTAGGAAGTGAAGGTGCGTGTGATTGAGGCCGTGCTGGGCTCTCCGGGCAGGGCCACGGGTGGGTGCTGGGGCCGCTGCAGGAGGCCACACCAGTCACGGGAGGGCTCGCACCTTGGCCTGCGAACGGCCAGGAAAGCACCAGAACGTCCATGGTGGCTTCTGGGCCCAAACTGGGGGTGCAGGAACCACGGGCCTGGGCACCCAGGCTCTGGGCAACTGCTCTGCGGCCGAGGAAGGGGAGGAGGAACACAGAGGCTCTGCAAACGAGGCTCTGCAAACAGCTAGGAGCCGTGAGCAGCGGGCAGGCTGTCAGTACCAGGACTGTTTCTAGAACCCCAGCCTGAAAGCCCCGTGCTGGGGGAGCTGGGCACGGAGACGAGGGTCCCTGCTCGGGACAGAGGCTCACGGTGGGACCAGGGGTCTCCTGGTGTCAGTGGAGTTCGGCCAACGTCCCGCACTTGTCGGCCTGGGGGAGACTGAGGCTGCCCGCAGAGGTGGCTCCCGGTGGTCCAGGAGAGCAAGGGGCCGGCCCAGGTTTGGGCAGCAAGGGTGGGGCGCTGCACCCAGGGCCAGCCCGGCACGGGACCCCCCCGCCCCCCGCAGACAGATCCTGAAGGGGCCGTCCTGGGCTCAGGCCCGCTTCCCACGTCGTCTTCTCCAGGACTGCGGCTGCGTGTTTCCAGCCTAATTCCCACGGCAGCCCCAGGAGGCCCCGCGGCTCCAGGGTTGGGGGGCGCCCCCCAAAACAACCGCAGGCGTAAATGCAGGCCAAGCGCCTGAGACTCCAGGAGGACCGACTCCAGGCCCCCAAGGAAGCTGGCGCCAAACTCAGGACGCCGGGGGGCTGGGGACCGGGGCTGTGGTGGGAAAGGGGCAGCTATGGGGTGGGAGGAGACCCCGCCCAGGGAACGCAGGGCCGCGTGTACGCGGTGGCAGCTCTGCAAGCAGCTGCGGACGCACAGTCCCCTCGGCGGGTCACAAGGGCAGCCCCGGGGCAGACAGGACCTCAGCACTGGTCGGCGGGTGACAGCCCGGCCTCTCCTGCTGACTCGCGCTCCTGGATGAAGAGGGCGCGGAGCCCCACCCGGCCCCACCCGGCCCCACCCGGCCCACCCGGGCGAGACGCGGCTCCGAGGGGGCGGGCTGGGCGGTGAGATCATGGGGAGGCAGCGGGCCAACAGGTCAGGGGCCCACAAGGCCTGACGTCACGCAGAGGCCTGCCGCCCCGTCCCGAACCTTGTCTCCCGGCCTGTGCTGACCCCACACCGAGGGATTTAGCCGCCCTGGCAGTGACGGCGACGCGACGCGTCCCGGGTGCGGGGCCGGCCAGGCGGGGACAGCCCTGGTCCTGTGGACCTTGGCCTCCGGGCTTCCATTCCCAGGAGAAGCCTGATGACCCAGCCACACCCCGAATCAATAAAATTAGAATCTCTAGGGGCAGGAACCGGGGACCAGTGGATTATAAAACCCTCCAGAAGTCTCCAAGGTGCAACCAAAGTTAGAACCTGGGGTTGAACTGTGGCCAGCCCCGCAGCAGCTGAGTGACTTTGGCGATTTCCGGAAACCGGGCTTGGGTCTTCTCAGGTGTGAGAGCAGATCCTGCCAGCACTGCCTTATAGGGTGGGGTGCCTGGGTGCAGGCACGCTTCACTGGGCGCTGGCTGGGAGTAGCAGGGGGTCAGGGCCCCGCGGGACCGGGCGGGGCTCACAGAAATCCCCAAAATGCGGAGGGGTAAGGAGGCCAGAGGTAAGGGAGCGAGCCAGACCACCTGCCCCGGGCGTGGGCGGGGAGGTGTCTTTGTAGGACGGTCATCTGTGACCAACGGAGATAACCAGACCCCAAAGAAGGAAGGCCTCGGAGATGCTATCACCAGTCCCTACTCCACGGTGACGTGGCTGGAGATGTCGAAAGGATTGAGGTTCCCTGATTAGGCTCCCGATAAGGGACCGACCCCACAAGCGCTCAGGGGCAGCTCTGTCGGGTCCCCTCTGGCCCCTGGGAGCTCCCTCTGCATCTTTACATAATAAATGTCTGTCCCTCTCCTCCGTGTCCTGTGTCCCCAAGGCCCGAGCCCAGTGTCCCGTGTCCAAAGCCATTGGGATTCCGTTGGCAAACCCACACTTGTAAGTCCCCAGGAGCCTCTGGCTGTTTCCGGATGTGCAGGCTCCCAGAAGGGAGCTGGAGGCGGGGTGAGGGGTGTGGGGTGCAGGGGGGTGCAGGGGGGAGGGGGGTGTGAGGTGCAGGGGGAGGGGGAGGGTATGGGGTGGGGGGTACAGGGTGCAAGGGGAGGATGGGGGTGCGGGGTGCAGGGGGAGGGTGCAGGGGGTGTGGGGTGCAGGGCGCAGGGGGAGGGTGTGGGTACGGGGAGTGATGCAGGGTGCAGGTGAGGGTGCCAGGTGCAGATGGGTGCAGGGTGCAAGGGGGAGGGTGCGGGGTGCACAGGGGAGGACACCACTGGTGCGTGTGCACCTGCCGTGGCGGGGCCGGTGTCCAGGGTTTGCTGGGGGGGTCCCTGAGGTGTAGCCCCCGCCTCCCGGGTCACTCTTGGCCTGCACACAGCTCGGTGGTCCGTCCTTCCGTCCTTCTGTCCTTCCCTCGCCGACAGGCGTGTCCTGGGGCGTTGCTCCTCGGTGGGTCCAGCACTGGCACAACCTCGAGGCCCTGGCAGCCGCCGGCCCTCAGAGTGGGGCTCCCCCGCGGGATCCTTCCAGAGCACTAGTGCGAGTCCCGGTTGGAGAGGTGCATGGAGAAGCCAGGCCCCGGGGGACCTTGGCCGGCAGCCCCACGGAGGAGACCCGCAGGGGGGCCTTGACCTCACGGGAGGGGTGGAGGGGGCTGTGGGGGGAGCAGGGACAGAGGCAGAGGGGAGGCGGGGAAGGGGAGGGAGGGACAGGGAACCAGGGAGAGGCCAGGAGGGTAGGGGAGAGAGGGAGGGAGTGGGGGAGGGAGGGAGCCGTGTGCCCCAGGTGTGTGGAGGGGCCGTGGGTACAGGGCAGAGGGAGGGGCCGGGGCGGGGAGGGGGGGGAGCACTGCCTGTTTTCCCGTGGCGGCAGGATGACCAGCTCGCTAGGCCCACGGGAGCCTGAGGTCCCGAAGCCTGTTAGCGTCCGGCCGCGGCCACCTCTGCTTTCTCCTGCTCCCGGCTGTCGGCTGTCGTCTGAACGCGGCCTCCCTCCCCGGCCTCTGCCCACCCCCTCTCCCCCCGCCCCCCCGCGTCCACCGAGGTGGGCTGAGAGGGCCTCCCCCAGGTCCGCCAAGGGGAGGACAGAGGTTCTGGCATTTTCTAGGCGTAAAGCGCCCGGTGTGAGCGCTCCCGGGATTGCCGCGTGGAAACGGTCAGTGCAGGTGCAGCCCCCTGGGAAGTGACGAAGCCGAGACCATTGGGTTCTGGGGACAAGACCTGCCATCCGGGACTGAGACCTCAAGTCTCCCCCGGGGACTGTCCATGGGATATTCCCCTCCCTCCCTCCCTCCCTCCCTTCCTTCCTCCTCCTTTCAGCATCCCAATGAAGCATTACTTCCATCAAAATCACCGGCTGTATTTATAAAAATGCAGATTCCTGGGCTGTGGGCAGAGTCCGGGTGGGCCCGAGCAGCGGTTCAGACACGGACTGGAGCTGTTAAGGCTGCAGCGGCGACACCCCCAGGCGCCATCACCCCGTCACCCCGTCACCCCCTGAGCCTCGCGGGCAGGGGTCTGAGCCCCTGCACGGCAGTGGCCCTGCCGGACCCTCCCCTGGACAGCACTAGGTCAGAGACGCCAGTGGGTCTTGTGGGGCTTGCCACCAGCCGTGGGGCGGGCTGGGTGGCGGCAGTCGCCTTCATGGTCCAGCTTGCGGCCCCGCACAGCTCGGCTCCCTGCGCCTCGCCTCGCCCTCTCCCGGGCGCTAGGCCCCCCTGCCCTGTCCAGTGAGCACACCGGCTCAAGAGTTAGTGCCCACCCTGGACCCAGGATGATCCCGTCTCAAGTATGTCTGCAAAGACCCCTTTTCCGAAAAGGACACGTTCACAGGTGCGGGGGTCAGGACTTGGACATCTCTGCGGACTTGGACACAGTCCAACCCACTCAACAGCAGCCTTGTACTCACTACATGTCCGAGCGTCAGGATCCCCTCCCGCTTTGCTCCCCACCCCCACCCCCTTGCACAAACCCTTTCAAACCCAGGGCTAGCGAAGGTCCCCTGGGAGCAGAGACAGGCCTGCCCTGGCGCAGGAGGACGCGGGGTGCAAGGGCTGGGGGGCAGGGAGCCTCCTACTCCAAGGACCGTGGGTCTCCCTTCCCCGAGGGACAAGGGACGATCCGCGCTGGGACCTCGCAGGCTGCGCTAGACCCAGAACCAGCACACGGGCGTGAGGCAGGGCCGTGCTCAGGTTGCCCTCGCCCCACCGAGGCGTGCACCCCCAGTGCAAGCACCTCCCGCTCCAAGCTCCCCCACCACAAGGGCCGTCGTGCTAACGACCAGGCCGCGGCGGGCCTGCTCCGGATCCCCGCCTGCTCCCCGTGCCCCCGACCCAGAGCTGCTCATGCACTTGCCGCCCGTCAAGCCCCAGAAGACGCAGGGCCTTTGTCCCGCTGGGCCACACGGCGGCTCGAGGGGTAACCGCCAAGGTCGCAGGCCCCTTTCCTTCATGGGCCCGGTTCGCGTTGCCGAGGCTGATGTTTCCAAGACACGGATCTAGTCCTATGCAGAGCTGCACAGGGCCTTTGGGCCCGAGCCCCACCTCACCGTGGCTGCAAGGCCCGCGTGGACGGCCCCAGCTCCTTGCCAGCCAGATGTCCTTGGTCCCCTAAGCCCGAGCGGGTGAGCACCATGGAGCTGCTTGCAGTTCCCCAACCTCCGCCAACCCCGCACCCCTTCCCTCTCTCCGTTCTCCATGCTTCTGCCTCAGCCGCTCCCTCCCTCCACGGGCAACATTCTTTTATTCATTCTTCACATTATTGACCTAGTCAACCTTCAGACTCAGCCCCCTCAGAGGCCTCTTCGGCCTTCTGTCTCGGGCTCCCGTACCGTCTCGTCCTGTGTCTCTTGCAACACTTACAGACTTTATCATAAATACCTATCATTTAACCATCGACGCCGCACGGCCCCACGCCCTGCCCCAGAGCGTGAGCTCCCCGAAACTGGGGACTGTGTCTCTTCTCCGTATTTCCCGCACCTGCCAACAGTGCCTTCATAGACATTTGTTGAAGTGTCGAATGCCAAGGACAGAAGAGCATGATACTGAGGGAGGTGTCTGGTTGATTATTTTTTTCATGATTTTTGTTTGTTTTTGGCGTTTCACATTGCAAGGAGGGATATCTATGCATGGAAAAAAAAAATTTCCTTTGTGTAGTAAACCACATGAAAATCCAGAAATCATGAAAACTCCCCGAAAGACAGCATGGCCATTTTGGAAAAGTGAGACCAAAAAAAAAAAAAAACAAAACAAAACAAAACAAAAACAAAAACAAAAACAAAAACAAAAAAAAAAAACCATGGTGAGCTAAAACAATCACATTATTGAAATACATGTATTCCAATGCCAAAAACCAAGACACAAACTCAGCCAAAAAAAATCCCAATACGGTCTGTATGTACATAGTGTCTCTACAAATACATTTAAGTTTATGTTTTTCCAGTTCTGTTGAGCTATGATTGACATGTAACTGGTTGATTCTCATACAAAGAAAAATACCATATTATACAACAAACAAAGTGGGCAACATCCTTCATGTTTTATTGAAATACACCCAAAGGTCCTTCACGTGGCCGTTTCTTGCAAGGGCTTAACACAAAATCCAGCACAGTAAAGGTCTGTGCTAGGCAACTGGGCTAATGCAGTTCTTCGTAGAACTTGTATTAAACGGCGATCAGCATCTAATACAATCATCGCTGTTGAACGTAGCACGCCCTTAGGCAGCCAAAATTTTTTATTTTTTTAAGATTTACTAATTTATTTAAGAGAGAGAGAGAGCACGTGGGTGGGCCAGGCGGAGAGTCTTAGGCAGACTCCGTGCTAAGCGGGGAGCCCCACCCCCGGGGCTCCATCTCACAGCCCTGAGATCATGACCTGAGCCAAAGACCAAGAGTTAGACACAACCACCTGAGCCGCCCAGGTGCCCCGTCGATAGGATCTAGATCACAATCGGTTCGAGATTAAATTTCCTGAATCAGGCCAAAAGCGCATCACACATCCTGTGTGGTTGATCAAAGAAGATTCATTGTTGGATAGCGGGTGACAAGGGTTACCTTCTATGGGAAGACTGAAGAGCCCGTTAAAAGGATGAAGCCTGCCCCAGTTCCACCCACGGGTGGGTCACGACCTCTTCTGCGTACAACCTACGCCCCCGTTATGCTCACTACTCACTGGCCCCAAATCCATCCTGCACCTTCCCATACCTCCGCCACCTTCTCTGACTGGAATATGCTCCCCCTCTAACTTCCACCCACCATGTCCTGTCTATATGCCAAGGCCCACATCGCTGGGATAGAGGCTATCTATCCCCCTACCTGTCCCTCTCATCCACGTTACACTTTGGGCTGTCTACCTGGCTGTCGACCACACCTCCCAGCATCCTTTGTCACTAGATGTGACCAAATGACCACATTGCAGCCACCAGGGTGTGTGAGCCACTTCTGGGGCCGCACCTCAAAGCGTCTGTCGCGTGTTCCTCCATCCTCTCTCTGCTCCTCCCGCAAGTTGGACCACCCTTGAGGCAACCACCAAGCTTTAACCATATGGATGAAGACAATACCCAATAGGACAGGGGAGCAAAGCAGTGGGACACAGAGCAGAACTGGATCCCTGAATGACCTCGTGGAGCTGAGCTGCCCCACCTACATGTGCACTGTTGTAGGAGAGAGAAATAAAACCGTGTCTGAAGAATGACCTCAGATAAGTGACGGTGTTTGGGAATCCCTGCACCATGACTTACTTACGCCCCGTCTCCTCTGTGGAAGCTCCCCTGAGGGCTCTGTCTGGAGTCCCGTCGTGACTTTGGAGGCAGTGCCCATACAGCACCCATGTGCCACTGTGGGGACGTCTGTGCCTGTTATATTGCAGCTAGTGGACTGTAAGATTCTCGAGGGCGAAGGCCACACTGATGTCATCTTTGATGTCCCCAGAGCCATCAGCGCAGGGTCCCGTACGCAGAATCGTGTTTGTTGAAGGAGTAAGTGAATACACAGTGCCTCCCACGCCAGTACTGTTCTTAGAAGAGAAGCAAAGTTAGCAGCGGCAGAGCTGATTCATGACACATTTACACAAAAACCAGAAGGAATGTGGCTGACAAATAGGAGGACTGGTGGGCCAAGCTGGGAATAGTAATTCTCCAAAAATAAATGTATTGTGGAAACAAAGCCTGAAGAAACCTCACTGAGCAGCACAGATGGTCACTGAAGCCCCGGAGCAGCCCCTGACTTCCTCCCAGGGATCCCCCTGCATCCCTTAGGAGGCTGAGGTCGAGATGCTCACATGCGCCCAGGACCTGGGCCACCACTTCTGCAGACTGAGTCACCTCTCCCTGGGCATCTGTCCACAGAGCCAGGCCTGTACATGAGATTCTCAGGGCCACCAGGACGGGGGCAGCACCACTCTCCTCCCGGGCCGTTGACGTACGGGGAAGGAAGAGCATTTCCAGGCCGTCAGCACCACACTCGCCCGTCAGGGTGCGAGTCCAGGACCGGACTTCTGGGTTCCAACCCCAGCTCAGCCGCTCGCCAGCTCTGCAACCCTAGACAAGTAGCCTAAGGTCTCTGCACCTCTCTTTTCTCATCCTTGGAGCAGAGGTCGTGCTCATACCTACTCCCAAGGTTGCGACTTGACACGTGAAGGCGCCTGTGATAATAAAATACCCGTTTTCTGGATTAAAAGTACTGAGGCTTTCAAGGGATTGTGTGACTTGAGATCCTTAACCACATCTGGATTAAATTTAACTTCATCTCCTCTGTATTATAGCAACGTCCTTTTTTGGTTTTGTGTCCCCTAAGGTAACAAGCAGAGGTTCCAGGGATTTAAGAGCGAGAGACATTTGAGCCCTTGTCCTGTCCCCCTCCTATCTGAGCGGCTTCTCAGGAGTCGAGGTGAGCAGCCAGACCTCTGTGGACACGCCCGCCCGCAGCCCGCCCCACGCAGGCTGCTGACCTCGCTCGCCTGGGCCCCCACGAGCTGACACTTGCCCAAAGGGTTGAGGGTCGGGGGACCCCAGGAAGACGTCGGGCTGTTTGCTGATAAAGATAGATGGAGATACATGACGGGGCCCCGAAAGTCCCCGATGGCATCGTGGGCAAGTATCTACAAAGGAAAGGATGAGTGAGGAAGTATAAAGGAGAGGGGAAAATGTGCTTGGCCTGAGTCGGAGCACAGGTGCTTCCTGTGACGTGCTGGCCCGTTAGCCGAAGTGACGCGAGTAAAGCCAGGGTGCGGGTGGGTGGGGGCCTGGGTGTGTGTGTGTCGCAGGCATGGACCCCGGCGAGGACAGAGCAGGGCCAGGAGGAGTCAGGGCGACATACAGAGACAGAGGGAGGGAGGGAGGAGCCCGGAGAGGAGATGGGGAGGGAGGACAGAGGACGCGAGAGGAGAGGCAGCCACGGGCACGGCATGCAGAGGCCGCCGACTTCACCGGGTCACATCTGCAAAGTGCCCCCCTCGAAGAAATGAACAGCACACCGACTTCTCCCTCTGAGGGCTCCTCTTTTTGGAGAGCGCTGGAATGTTCTGGGTGCTGGGCGCCCACAGGCATCCCCAGCTCCCACCCCTGGCTAACTTCTCCGGTCTTTCTCTCCCTGCTTCTACAGGGCCTCTTCCCTGGGCGCCGTGTCTTCCATAACGTTGAAGGAAAGGCACCACGGCCCCGTGTCAGCGACCTCGGTGAGTCGGGCGGGCCACACTCCGTGGCTCCGCACTCCCGGGGATGGCCTCGCGTCCATCCCCATCGCCAGGCTGGAGTGTCACCCGAAAACCGAGGTCCGGGGACCCTGAGGCCCAAGGTCAGGGTCGCCCAGGGTCGCACCAGTGGTAGAGAGGCCCCTCTGTCCTCCAGGGAACGCCATCCCTTCCTGCGGGCCAAGCAGGTGCACGCGTGCAGGTGCAGGTGCAGCCGGCCTCTGTCCCCGCGAGCGCGGTGGGCTCCCAGGGCTGCATCCCTCTGCACTGCCCTTCCCAGCCTCCCGGCTCCCACCTGGGCCACGGCCTCCCAGGCCCCCGGGGCTTGGCAGCGCCACACGTCACCCCATGACCCTCCTTGCAGGTCAGGCGGGACTCCCGCCCCTGCCCCGACTCCCAGAGAAGCCCGAGCCCAACATGCGTCCTTGGGCCCAGCACCCTCCTCGCATCTGCTTCAAGGTGGAGGACAGCGCAGGTTCCAGTCCGTTCCAGCCCAGGCGCCCGACTGCTCGGTGAGGATCCAGGACGGGCCTGGGAGTCTGTGGGCCCCGCAGCGGAGTCCCAGCCCCTGACCCAGCCACCGCGTCCCCTCGAACAGGGAGCCCAGGGGGCCCGAGGGGGTCGGGGGGGCGGGGGCTTTGGGAGAGAGGCCAGAGCACCTGCCCTGGGTGCAGGGAAGGCTCACAGGGGCCTGGCAGGAGGCGGCTCTCAGCAGGAGCCAGCGTGGCATCTGGGCCCTCGGTCCCCTCACGGGGACTACCGAGCAGCCAGCAGGTGGCTGGGTGGCCGGGTGGCCAGGCAGAGTGAGCGGGTGCCCTCTGCCCCTCTGCCCACGGGCACACACATGGCCCTGGGGACCTCCTCTGGGCGGCCGGCAGCTCCCAGGGTCCTGGGGCAGCTCCAGCCCTGGCCCACGGTGAAGGGGGACCCGCGGGCCAGCCCCTGGCATGATGGGGCAGGGGGTCGGCAAGGTGGCCCTAGGCTGCCTCAGTTGGCCCAAAGCGGCTAGCACCACCGTCACCGGGAAGCAGGCGCGTCCCCCTGTCCCCGTGAAGGGCACGTCCCCGGAAGCCCACGCGAGGCCCCCTCAGGGGCTCTGGGCCTGCTCTCCGGGGCACCCAGCAGCCCCCTGCCGCGGCCCGGGCAGTGCCCACTCGCCCTTCCCTTCCCCTCGGGCGTGGATCCAGGAAACGGGGTCTGGAAGTCGGGGTAAGATCCAAAGGCCAAGTCCACACCCTCCCCGCCAGCGGCCGCCTGCTGCATGGATACCTGGGGGGGGGGGTCCTCACGCAATCCTGGGGAGCCACAAGGCGGAGGCCGTCTCTGATGACCCCCGGGGACCCCCCTGCAGCCTCCGGATGACCCCCCAGGACCCCTGTAGCCTCTAGATGACTCACCCCGGGGTCCCCGCAGCCTCTGATGACCCCCTGGGACCCCTGCAGCCTGCCGATGACTCCCCGGGACCCTGGCAGCCTCCACATGACTCCCTGCCAGGATCCCGCAGCCTCCGATGACCCCCAGGGACCCCTGCAGCCTCCACATGACTCCCTCCCGGGGGTCCCCCCACAGCCTCCGATGACCCCCCCAGGACCCCACAGCCTCCGATGACCCCCCAGGACCCCACAGCCTCCGATGACCCCCCAGAGTTCCTACAGCCTCCGATGCCTCCCAGGGCCCCCCAGCCTGCCGCTCCAGCACCCGCCGTGCCCCCCGCAGCCCCCCGCCCACCTCACCCGCCTGCCCGGTAATCAGCACGTCGCTCCGGCCGCCGGACCCTCCCTGCACGCGGCCACACTCACCGCCATGGGGACGGGGAGCCGCTAAAATGCGAGGGTCAGACAGTCGCGTCTACACTGGGGTCATACACATGCGATTCTCTGCCCTTACCTCCACCTTTTTGTGAAGAAGCGTCTGGAAAACAGGTGAAGCCCAGGGTGAGTCGCAGAGGCCTTTGGCATGCGCCCAGGCCTGGCAAGCGGGGTGCAGAGGGACGTGCCCCGCAGCCCCGCAGCCCCACAGCCAGGGCCTTCGTCCTCACCTAGAGTTTCGGCGGGAACCCCGCTTTGGGAAATTTTCGCAGGATCTGCACAGAAATCTGGAGGCGGGGAGTCGCCTCCCCAGCTCGCGCTGCTTCCCCATGTGGCACCTGGGACGGCTCGTTGAGATTCCCGGGGGCCTTGGGCCCCGTCCTCCCTGCCGGCACAGGAGGGGAAGCCATCGGGTCGGACTGCAGCCGGGTAGGGTGCGCGTGTCCCCCTGCGGGAAGCGAGAAGCCGCGTGGGCCGAGAGCACAGCCGGGCTGTTGACGCCCAACTTGCGGAGTGGAGCTGGTGGGCATCGCCTTCCCTCCTCCCTCCTCCCCCCTCCACTTCCAAATCTGGGCTGCTGGGCCCCCCGACCCCATCCAGGACCGTATCTTGGGAAGATCCCAAGGCACAGTGGTCACCTCCCGGTGCTGACCGATGGTCTTTGTTCTCAGATGTTAGACGCGCCGGGCGGGCCCACCTCGGGCGACTGGGGGCCTCGGCCAGTTTGGCCTCCCCTTCACCTCCTCCCCGTCCCGCCGCCCGCGCCTGACCCAGACGCACAAACCCGCCACGAGGAAGGTCACCGGCTCCTCCGTGTCTCTTGCTCTGAGCCCTCCGACTCCTCCATCCCTGCGCGGCCCCGGCCTCGGGCTCTCTGGGTTTGGGGCAGGGAGGAGAAATGAGAATCCCTCAAACGGGCAAAATTGTGTCTTCGTCTGCTAAGGGGTTTCCTACTCTCTGGCCAGAACCAGCAAAAAACAAAACAAAACAAAACAGGATGCTCAGTTAGATGGAAAATCCGATAAACAAGGAAGAATTCTTTGGGATGAGCCCGCGGCCGGGCCGTACTTGGGCTCCCTGCGTTTCCTTTGGAGACTCTACCCTGACGGCCGAAGGCCGCGTGCGGTGGAGGATGCATTAGTGCCGTGTTGCTGCTGTAACGGGTCACCGCACGCTCGAGGCTGACGCGACACACGTTCATCTTCCCACGGCTCTGCAGCCCGTGAGCTGCGTCCCCAGTGAAGGCTCAAGGGGAGAAGGCGGCTCCTTGGCTGCCGTAGCGTCCAGAGGCCACTGCGCTCCCTGCACGTAAGCCTTGCCCCTCCCGACCTGTCCTCGGAGCCAGAGGTGGGGCTCCCTCTCTCCTCCCTGACTTCTCCCCTTCCCACGTCTTCTCTTCTAGAACAACCCTCGGGATTGCAATGGGCCTACCTGGATAACTCAGGATAATTTCTCCACCTCAAGACCCTTCATCACTTCTGCAACGTTCCTGGAGGTTTGGGATGTACGCGTCTTTGGGGGTCGGTTACTTAGTCGTCGTCTACAGGCAGACCCTTTCTCTATCCGTCAAGGAGGCCTTCGGTGGATTCTTTTTTTTTTTTCTTCTTAAAAATCGTTTTTTAACACCATGTACTCATTAGTGAATTTTCGAAGAATAAAGAAAATGAGCAAAACCCACCTTAGACCTTCCCACCCCAAAACAACCAGCTAACACGAGACCTTTATTACTTCCGCCCACTGTGATCGCACACGGAGGCGATGGAGCTCAGGAACGGGGACAGGAGCTGGACCCTCAGTCAGTGAGCTCAGGAGCACATCCTCGCGTCAGCTCCTGCTCCAATAGTAGCCAAGTCCCTTGGCCTCCTTGTGCCTCAGTGTCCCCGTTGCGTCCTTAAGGAAAAATGTGTCACTGGCAGAGCCCAGTGATCGGTCATCTCGACGGCCACCGCGGCGACTCGCCCGCTAGGCGCCCGCACTGTTGTAGGACGAGATGCTGTTGCATCCAGGGAACGCCCTTGACGCCAAGGCCACCCGAGGAGGCAGGCGACGTCGCAGCGGCTTAGGGAGCCACTGGAGTCTGTTCTCAGGTATTTGGTGCAATTGTAAATGGGATTGTTCCTTCGATTGGTTTTCTGCTGCTTCATTGTCGGTGTCGAGGAACGCTGAGCTCGCGTCTGTGACTTTCCTGAATTTGTTGGTCAGTTTTAGTAGCTTCCCTGGTGGCGTCTTCGGGGTTTTCTGTACACGGTATCACGGCATTCGCAGGTAGTGAGAGTTTCGCTTCCTCCTTCCCAGTCTGGATGCTTTCCGGTGTGTTGTCCGGTGGCTGCGGCCACCGTTCCCCATCACTTCGCCCAATTAAAGTGCTGGCAGCGGACATCCTCGTCTCTTTCCTGACCTCAGGGGGAGAGCTTCCCGGTTGTCACCACTGAGGATGCTGTGGGCTGCGGGGTCTTCATATAAGCCCCTTAGGATGTCGGGTATGTTCCCTCCAGAGCCACTCTGTGGAGGGTTTTTATCACGAATGGATGTTGTACTTTGTCAAATGGGGTTTTTGCACCTATTGAAGCAATCGTGTGGTTTTTACCCTTTCTTTTATTGAGGTGAGGTATCCCACCGACTGTATGGTGGCTACTGAGCCCCTCTTGCATCCCGAGAATAAATCCCACTTGATTGTGGTGTATGATTTTTTTTTTTTTTTGGATGTACTGTTGGGTTCGGTTTGCTAATAGATCATTGAGGACTCTTGCATGTATATTCCTGAGATATCGGCCTGCCGTTCTCTTTGTTATTTTGTGGCGTCCTTCTCTGGTTTTGGTATCAGGGAATGGATTTGGAAGTTTCCCTTCCCCTGTACTTTGCCAGACTCCTTGAAGACCCCTGGCTGGGCTCTCCAGTGCTGTGCCGTTCTCTGATCCACACCAGGGCGAGACCCTCTCCAGCTACATTTCTACCCAAAACTCCTCACCTCCTGCCCGAAGGAACAGCTCACGGGGGGTGCTTTCTGCTGGGTCTCCTCTCCTGAACTGGCAAAAATCTTCGGTGTGGCGCTTCCAAGACCCTCAAACCTGGCCACGTTCCACGGTGACCCGACACCCGGCCAAGAAAACATCCCAGCCGTGGCCCCAACAAATTCTAGAAGTGCGTGCCGCTCCCAAGAAACAGTTTAATGACGCCCCGTTGAGCGGCCTGCATTCTCTCTGATTAAAGAAATCCTTGACTCCCTCGGCCACCTTTAGCCTTTTCTTAGAACTAGGCTGCAGCGGGTGATGTGCCAAGACCAGAAGTTGCAGGACCAGTTTGGACGCTTCTTGGCAAGCTCTTCGCGGACGGCCTGGCTCCTCTCCTCAAAACGCGTGTGTGTTCGTAGAAGTGAAAGTGGGGGTGGGGGTGGAGATCACCTATTATTCTCAGCCTTCGAGTTTAACCAACATCCCAGAGAGCTGGGAAAGTTGAGAGTATCCTTCTGGCAAAGAAAAAAAGGGAGCCAGAGTATAAATTCACAGTAAAGGACAGGTGTCACCTAATCCCAGAGGTACTCACATTTTCGGTTTTGTAATTTTTTATTTATTTATTTGAGAGAGAGAGAGAGAGAGAGAGTGTGTGTGTGTGTGCACATGAGCAGAGGGAGAGGGAGAAGCAGGCTCCCTGCAGGGAGCCCCACACGGGGCTCCATCCCACGGCCCCGGGATCATGACCTGAGCCTAAGGCAGACGCTTAACCAACTAAGCCCCCCGGGCGCCCCAGGACGCCTGTTTTAACATGGGAGAGGGCAAGGAAGGACTTGAAGGGTGAGCATTGCTAATGAAAACGTGCCCCGAGTCAGAGATAAACGGTCACAGTAAGTCTGAGGGCCCCGGTGCCCGATGCGAGCCCAGCACAGCCTCGCGCAGGAGGGGCTGGGCCCCGCGACCCACGCGAGCCGGCACCGAGGGCTTGTGCGGCGCCTGGAAGGCAGCCTGGCTCACGCCGGGGTGGCCCGCGGGCTCGGTCCGCACCCCACCTGCGCGCCTGCCCTGTGTCTGGAGGAGCACCGGGCCCCCGGGATTCGGCGAGGGAGTGGTGTGCCCGCGGGCTTCCCACGTCTCGGCCCAACCTCTGGGCGCCCGTTTCTATGAACTGATAAGACCTGGTTATGAGAGTTCTTATGAGGATGGAACGCAGCGATGTTTGCAGAGCACCGAGCACCCGGTCGCACCCAGTGTTACCTGCCCCCTTCCCCCCGGAGGCCCCGGGCCGGCGTCCCAGCACACGTTTCCTCCTGTCTACGGACGGGGAGCCTAGGAACCGGGAGCAGCACCTGCCACTTAGTGCCTGCGTCACCCAGAGGCAAAGCCACCTGGGACTAAGGACAGGGACAGCATCGCGCTCCCCGCAGCCCTTCCCGGGAGCCGACTCCTTTGGCGTTGGCTGCCACGTGTGCCTGGTAATCTCAAGGGACAGCTTTTCAGGTTATAAAGATTAGGTGGGGGCGCCTGGGGGGCTCAGCGGGTGACGTCTGCCCCCGGCCCGGGACGCGACCCTGAGGTCCCGGGATCGAGTTCCGCGTCGGGCTCCCTGCATGGGGCCTGCTTCCCCCCCTGCCTGTGTCTCAGGGGCCTGGAGGGAAGAGCTGACTCCCGACAGGACAGGTGTGAGCGGGCACAGCGGGGCGGGGCGGGGGGTGCGGCTTTGCGAGCCTGGAGGTGCTAATCCCGGCTTCTCCCCTGACCTGCGGGTGACCGGGTGACCGGGTGACTGTGCCCCTCCTCTGCACCCCAGGCTTCCTAGGGAGCCAGGGGGCCGTGACAGATGCCACGTTAAGCTCCTGAAAGAGACCACCTGCCATTCTCTCCGAGTTCCCCATTTAAAAGGAGGCCTGCAAACACAAACACAAACAAAAACCAAAAAAGCCCAGCAAATGGCCCCCAACAGCTCATGTTTGCAGTGCACTTAACCTTTTCTCGGGGCATTTCAGAAAGCCCAAGCCAGAAGCCTGCTGAATCTGTATTCCTCTGCCTTCATGAACCTTCTGGATGAGCTCAACGGGCTTTGTTGGCCGAATCCATTCATGGGAACTCAGGAGATCCCCACAGCGGCCGGGGACCTGGCCGGGTTACTGCGAAATCCCGCTCGCAGATGGTGCGAATGGGAAGGAAGCGACACCGTTAGGGGTCAAGGTCCCACACTTAGCAAATCAAAGCATAGGATTCCCAGTTAAACATGAATTTCAGGTAAAGGGCAAATAATTTTTCTAGCATAAGTATGCCCTATCAACATTTGGGATATGCTTATACCAAAATAACTTCCTTGTTGTTTGTCTGAAAATCAAACGTAACCGGATGTCCTGTATTTTATCAGTGACCCTAGCTGGAAGGTCATCTGTCCCTTGTCTCACTCCCTCCTCATCTTGCCTCGAGAGGAACCGTGATTAACCTGCACTGACCTCACCCTACAGATGAGGGAAAGGGTAGCTCAGGAAGGTACCCGAGTCGCCTCCTGTGCCACAGCTGGGAAAGGAGATGGGGCTGGACCCTCGAGCCCCAACCACCCCACCTCCCAGCCCAGGGCCCGGCGGGTGGGGCTGGATCCTCGGGCCCTGACCACCCTACCTCCCAGCCTGGGCCCCGGCAGTTAGGGCTGGTGGGCCGCAACCACCCTGGCCTCCCAGCCTAGGACCTGGCAGGTGGGGCTGCGCCCTCAGGCCCCGACCACCCCACCTACCAGCCTAGGCCCCGGCGGGAGGGGCTGGCAGGGCACGAAATGCGGCGGTGGGGGCCACAGGTCCCGTGTCATCCGGGTCCGAGCAGGCAGGTGCCGGCAGGGGTTCAGCTGCAGAGCAGCCGCTCCGGAGCACCATCACAGGCCCGGGGGAGCACTGCACAGGCCCCGACACCCCCGCGCACCTGCCCGTGGTCCCGTAGTTGCCGCTGTGCACGCAGGTGGTTTGGGATCCCTTGCGGAACGGTCACCTGCCACCTGCCACAGCAGGTGCATGCCGGGCCAGTGACCCCCACTCGGTTCCTTACCTCTTTCCACCTCCCCCACCCCCAAAATGGGACTCCCAGTGATGGCGCTTGCCGGCCCCAGAGCCAGGTTTGTTGAGTGGCCCTGTGCGGGGCCTGCACGCTTACTTTGTGTTACTGTCTCACTTAACACAAACCGCAGCCCCGTCAGTGAGTATCGCTGCCCGGGTCAGACGGGACCGGAGGGGCCAGTGGGGACTCGGGGTCGGGCCGCAAGCCCAGGTCTGGCTCCTGCACCTGCCCGGCCGGCGCCGCTCCTCGGGGCGTCTCCTCCAGGAAGCACGGCAGGCGCCGGAGCTGCAGCTCTTCCCCTCCAGGCGGGCTACAGACTCCGGGTCCTCCCCTCGGGGCAGATCTGTCCTGGGGTGATAATGGCGAAACCAAGTCCCGGCCCCGTAAGGCCTCTGGTTGATAAATTCCCGCGGGGAGTGGGCCTGGGGTCCCCACAATTTCTGGCCACTTTCCTACACACAACAGACTTAGGGGATGCCTGCCCCCTTTCCACTGAGGTCGCGGCCCCACTCCTTGCCCTTTGGCCTGGTTTGACTCATGAGCAACACGATAATACAGCTGAGAGACCCACCGGGTGCCTAGAAATGAGGAACGAACGTGTTGACCTTCCCCAAATTCATTTATGGCTCCGTTACTTATGTTCAAAATCCTAACAAGACTTTCTTGGTGAAACCTCACTAATTCGGAAAAATAAACAGGCCAGGGAAAACCAATACATTGACCAGAGGAGGAAAATAAAGTAATAATCGGGGACTGGTGTTTCTTGATTTTAACAGTTATTATTAAATTAAAGCAGCAAATATATGCAAGTGATGAGCAAACACCTTAACAGAGCACAACAGAGAATCTAGAAATGTACCTTCTACAAAGAACCGACATGTAATAAAAGGTCCACCTTGGGCACCCGGGGGGCTCAGTGGTTGGGCATCTGCCTTCAGCCCAGGGCGTGATCCTGGGGTCCCGGGATTGAGTCCCACATCAGGCTCCCTGCATGGAGCCTGCTTCTCCCTCTGCCTGGGTCTCTGCCTCTCTCTCTCTCTTTCTCTCCGTCTCTTGTGAATAAATAAATAAAATGTATAAAAAAAATAGGATTTAGAGATTGGGTCGAGAACGGGCTTCTTTTTAATACTGGGTCTTCCCATCTGTTACGCGTTGAAATGTGTTTCCCCCAAAAGCCACGTTGCAGTCCTAACCCCTGGTGCCCATGAGCACGACTCTATCTAGAAAATAGGGCCTTTGCCAACATAGTCAAGTCAGGAGGAGATCATTAGGGGAGGCTGCAGTCTGGTAGGACCCATGTGTCTACGAGAAAAGGAGCCGGGACACGGAGCCAGGAATACAAGGAACACGCTAGGTGAGGACAGAGGCAGGGGCTGGAGTGACGTGTCTCCAGGCAAGGAACCCAGGGATTCTAGTAACACCAAAGAAAGGCAGTGCACGGGGCCTTCGGATCGGAACCGCAGTCCCCAGAACCTCGAGCGCGAGTCTGCAGGCCCCTCGGTGGCCGCCGATCATCACGGCAGCCCCAGGAAACGAATACGCCACCGAGGAGGCGATTTGTCCATCCACGCGTTCGCACCTTACCAATCCCAGGAGTGTTGCACGAGCATCTCTTCTGTGTTGCTCGGCTTGGGTTCCTGTTACATGTGCTCCTAGGTGTCTTACTCTACTGGTGTTAATTGTAAGTGAACTTGCTTTTCCACCACATTTTCCAACAGACCGTTGCAGGCATATAAGCAACTATGACTTTAGATATATTTATTTTGTACTTACACACTCTATCGAACTCCATTACCTCCAAAAAATAGGTTAATGGCCACTCACGTCATCTTCAAATAGAGATGATTTTGCCTCCTTATGTCCTAGAGTTCGACATCTTAATAATCCCGCTTATCGTATTGACAAGCGCTTTTTAACAAGGAGATACAGTGACCCTTGTCTTTCTCTGACTTTTTCAGGACTGTGTCTAATTAATCATAATTCTGTTAGTTTGAGAATTTTTTTAAATCAGATTATAAAGTTTTATATGGCTTTTCAGGATCGAAATGGTCATACGAAGTTTCCATATAAGATTGATTATGTTGGGGATCCCTGGGTGGCGCAGCGGTTTGGCGCCTGCCTTTGGCCCAGGGCATGATCCTGGAGACCCGGGATCAAGTCCCACGTCGGGCTCCCGGTGCATGGAGCCTGCTTCTCCCTCTGCCTGTGTCTCTGCCTCTCTCTCTCTCTGTGTGACTATCATAATAAAAATCAAAAAAAAAAAAAAAAGATTGATTATGTTAATAGGCCTCCTAATGTGTTGTTATCTCTGCATTCCTGGACAATTGCCACCCAGTTGTAGTCCATTTCTTAGATTATGTGGCTGGATTCTACTCCTAATATTTTATTTGCTATTTTTCATCGATGTTCATAAAAACATGTGGGATACATGGGCACACTCTGTGACCTATCGTTTCTTGTCTTATATAATTAAAGTTTGTGCTATGTTTTTGTTTGGGGAAAACTCATAAGCTGTAATTCATATTCAGTGTTTGCCTTCATATGCAGGGCAAAAAAACAAAGGACATCATGATGGTAACATTGGTTATGTGAATGCTGGGATTACGAGGTTTTATTCCCCCCCTTCGTTTTCTAGTCTAAATATTATTCTTATAACAAAATGTGTGATTAAATACATGTGATTAGGGCAGCCCCGGTGGCACAGCGGTTAGTGCTGCCTGCAGCCCAGGGTGTGATCCTGGAGACCCTGGATCGAGTCCCACGTCAGGCTCCCTGCATGGAGCCTGCTTCTCCCTCTGCCTGTGTCTCTGCCTCTCTCTCTCTCTCTGCATCTCTATGAATAAATAAATAAAATCTTTAAAAATAAATAAATAAATACGTGTGATTAAAATGTGTGATTAAAAGAGATTGAATGGCATTGTGCCAGTAGTTATCTCTAGAAGGGGGAATGAGATATGATTTTTACCTTCTCTATCCTGCTGTGAATCTCTCCAGCCATCAGCACCTCCTCCTTTCTGTCTGTGCATCTGCCCCACTGACCAAAAAATACAAATATACATGTTTACATGATTACTTTTTTTTAAAAGATAGATTTATTTATTATTTATTTATTTATTTGAGAGAGCACGAGCACAAGCGAGCTCAAGCAGGAGAAGGGGCAGAGGGGCACAGAGAGAAAATCCTCAAGCTGACTCCCTGTTGAGCCTTGAGCCTGACGTGGAGCTCACTCCATCCCATGACCTTGGGATCATGACCCGAGCCGAAATTAAGATTCGACCACTCAGTGGACTCTGAGCCACTCAGGCGTCTCTACATGATTACTTCTTCAAAATGCTTCAAATTCATGGGGCGCCTGGATGGTGCAGTCGGTTAACCTCCAGCTCTTGGTTTTAGCTCAGATTGAGATCTCAGGGTCATGAGATAGAGACTAGAGTGGGGCTCCACGCTCAGGCTCTGCGCTTAGCTTGGATGGCGTCTGCTTGAGAGTCTCTCTCTCCCCCTCTATCCCTCCCACTCAGGCTCTCTCTCTCAAATAAATAAATCTTTAAATGCTACAAACTCAGGATTTCTCAAATTACAACAAGCCAGTATAAATGGATCTAAGCTATTCTGGGGATCAGATGAACAGGAGATTCTGTGGCTATTATGTGGGGGTAGGTTGCAGAGGGCTATCAGCTTGGAACATCCTATTTTGGAAACCGGAGTCATGTGTAAGTTATGCCTTTTTATATGAATTAGATGAGTCATCTAGGGACCTCAGCAGAATTAGGAAGCCCTGCTTCCTTCAGAAAGTTAGCATTTTAGCTTTAATGGGACAAGAGGGATTTTAAACAGCTTGCAGCCTATACAATGCACCTGCAGCCATACACGAAGCACCAGGATACGGATATTTGCAGCTTTCTTCCAAAGATTCCCAAGGACTGCACCCATTTTGACCTTCTTGAGCTGTTAAAAAAAAAATCGCTGGAGTTAAGAGTATTAGAACATAAAAGCTACATATTCCCTTCATCTGGTTGATCAGGTTAGCCCTGGACTGAAGTCAAAGGCAAGGCTTGGCCCAGCGGGTCCCCCTGGCTCCCGAAGACATTTTATCAGCCCACCATTGGGACTGTACGGGCCATTAAAGTAGAAAATTTAGTGATTCCATTGTCAAAGAAATTCATTTTTCTTTCCATCCGCAAATAATGTCCTAGCTCACTGACTGCCATTGGGCCAACTGTAGACAGTATAACACCACGCCTGCTTAAATCCTGATCCGCAAGTCATGCTTGTCTCCCTCAACAGCATTTGGAGGCCAAGAATGCGGTCATTGCTCCGAGCCGAGAGATCATAAGGCATATTCATCATCTAAAAAGGTGAAAGTTCAGATTTTCCAAAGCAGGGTCACCATATAATTTCAAGTTGGCCAGACTAAAGAAGATGTTTTCAAAAATAACTTGCTCTGTGAGGTTAAGTGTTGCCTTCTCTGCATCTTCCAAGCCTTAAAAGCAATTTGAACTCAATTACGAAAAAATATTTATTCATTCAACATTTCTTTATGCACGCACTGCCCTGGCACTCGCTGAGAATCGCCAGACCTGGGCATCGGCCACTGCAAAATAAAGAGAGGAAGAGTTTTTCTTCCCAAAGAACTCATAGTCTAGAGGAGAGACAGATTTTGGAGGAAAAAAAAAAATTACATTGAGCTCAGGACCCATAGAAACACAAGCACAGGGAATGATGAGTACGCAGAGTTAGGTGCCAGCCGGCCTCCCAGGCTGGAAAGATACACCAAGGCGGCCAAGCAGACCCCCCAAGGAGGCCGCGGGGCAACCTCACCCCTTTGGCGGGCCCCCAACCGCTGTACTTCCTTGATGCTAAGGCACAGTGGATTTCTCAGCTCTTGAGGAAGAAAAAATAAAGTATGTTTAGATTCAGGGCCAGTCTAGGGTGAAAGAGGTGAGGCGGCTACAACACAGCCTGTAAGGAGGCCCTCGCTTGACCTCCTCCTTCCATTTCTTCTTAGGCACCTCACTCGCCTCATCCTAGTCCTGCTGAAATTACATCATTTTCAATCATGACTAGCATACATTTGTCAAAATACCAACATGTCACCTTCTATATTATATATATTATGTCATATTATATTATAATTGAGTCTAAGCCTGCTTCGTATTGAACATCTAAAGAGCCTTGGAACTCATCTTTGTCCATCAGCAGCTTTGCAAAACTATGCAGAGGCATCCCACCTCCTCTAATCGGAACCTGTGATCTTGACTTCCGTAATACCTTTAAAATTAACAGTATTAGCTCAAGGCCTGTGGAAAAATCTCGGAAGGCCTGCATTTCTAGGTCCCATTGAAGTTCCTACTTTCCTTCATGGGATTCCACGACACGGAAAGTGGATGGCTTCTCCTGAAAGTCAAGCCAGAAGTTTCTGAAAAACTGTCCATTACTCTAACGTTTCTGTATTTTGAAAATTCTGGGACCCATTCTGAGGGATTTGGCCATTTCTACTGAGTCGCATCCATTGCGTGGCTCGTACAAGCCGTCTTCTGAACTGGTCTTTCAATGCCATATCACTGCGTAATCTTTCTTAAAGACGTGAAGTGATAACTGAAGAATCTAAGGTTAAAAATCAGTCATATGAGGTGCCATCCAAGCAAATAACTCAGTGAAGCGACATCTGATAAGCAGGTGCATCAGGCCAAGTTCTCATATGTACAGGCGCCAAGACGCTCATGACAGGGCTTGTCCTCTGCCTGGCTGCCAAGTTTCTCTTGACAGCCCAGAGGTCAGCAAACTAGGGCTGAGTTCCTGCTTCTGTATGCCCCAGGAGCACCAATGCATTTAATCAATGGTTAAAAAGAAGTGAAAAGAATAATTCTTTGTGACAAGTGAAAATTAGATGAAATTCAAACTTCAGCATCTATTAAAAAAAAAAAAGTTTTATTGGAACACGCACACCAGAGCAGCCCAGTTTTATAAATAGTGAAATGTGAAAAGCTGTAATGTCTTTGGATACAACTAATAAGGGAATAAAAGGCCTCCATTCTCTCCCCGGATGTTTGGATGGAAGGGACGCGGAGAGAGAGAGAGGAGTTAGGGAGGATTTTATTTGCTGAGGCTTTGTTTTTAATGTTGGCCTCACGCCCAGGGTGAGGCTTGAACTCACAACCCTGAGATCAAGAGTCATATGCTCTATGGACCGAGCCAGCCAAGAGTCGCATGCTCTGCTGACCGAGCCGGTCAGGCGCTCCTCGCTGATGCGTTTCTTAATTTTTTTGAGATGGGGGGAGATCCCTGTGGGCATTTATATGAGAGTCAGGAGAGACTGGACGAGGGAGAAGAAGAGAGGGAAGAGAGGAAAACAGGAGGGAGGAGAGGGAGAGGGAGGCAGAGATAAATAGCAATAGATTAGCTAAGGACACAGGATAGAACTGGGTTCTACTAGAGCGTGTCCTAGACATCTGGCTTTGCCTCTCGGGCTTCCCAGAACAAGCTTTTAGAAACTACTGATATCTCTAAGGGGAGGTGGAGGGGGATGCGGTGACTGGGTGACGGCCCTGAGGAGGGCACATGATGGGATGAGCACTGGGCGTGATACTCTGTGTTGGAAAATTGAATTTAAATTAAAAAGATGCCTAACTCTGGGAAAGGAACAAGGGGTGGTGGAAGGGGAGGTGGGCGGGGGGTTGGGGTGACTGGGTGACGGGCACTGAGGGGGGCACTTGATGCGATGCTATATGTTGGCAAATTGAACCCCAATAAAAAATATGTATTAAAAATTAATTGATTAATTAATTAGTTAATTAAAAAGATGGGAAAAAAGAAAAGAACTGGTATCTCACGAAATTGTTAATGAAAAAAATTTTTAAACATTTAAAAATTAAAAAAAAAAAAGAAATTGTTCCTGAAAAACAAACGGGATATCAACTGGAAGTCTCGGTCCTTGTGAAAGTAAGACTGTTAGCCTTGAGGAGACAGTAAAGCAAGGTCTTTCAAATAATCACCTCCAGTTTTCCGAGTGCTTTTGATCCAAAGAACCACGTACGATGGAGACCAGCCAGGTACCCTCATTCCTGACTACAACAGCTTCCATGTGGGGAGGGACCACTCGGGGCCCAGGGCGGGCCTAAGTGCTCCGAAGGCCTCGCACCATCGAATCCTCACGACAACCGTCCGGGGTTAGGGACACTCACATCCCCGGTCTCCAGCCAAGGATAGTGGTGACTTAGGGAAGTTGAGTGAATGTGAATGTGCACAGATCTCCCGTCCTACTTGCACGGATGAGGGATCCGAGGCCTTGACACGAACAAGTTATGCAGCGTCACCGGCCTGTAGCCGGCTGGACCACAGCCCCGAGCAGGTGGGACGTCTCACCTGCAGCCCGTGTCTCCAACCGCCCGGCTGCCCGCCTTCCCCAGGTCGCGGGGACCCAGCACCAGGGCCGAGAGGTCAACAGGCCGCACGGAGTCGGGAGCCGGGCTGCTCCTGGTCCAGGGTCCGCTTATGGACCACACCGCGTCCCGGGGGAAACCCGCGCCGCCGGTCCTGAGACTTTTAGGTCGAGATTTGAAAGTCTTTCCTGTGAAAATTTCCCTTGGGAGAGTCAGAGGCCGTCAAATACCCGCCGGGCCCGAGACTGAGGAGTCCAAGACCACGCACGGGGGCTCGCATCCCCCTCGGGTATGAAGGAAAAACAGACTGAGACTCCGCGACTTCCTGAGGTTCGTGAGCATCCTTAGGAATGTCGCCGAGAGGCCAAAGCAGCAGAGGGACGTAAATGCCGGGGACACGGGCCCGGACCCGAGTGTCTCACCGGGAGCAGCACGGCTACTGCTGTGACCCCAGAACGAGCCGACGGCAGGGTAGCGGCCCGGCCTCGACCCGGGGCATGAGGCTCCGCTCGCTTCTCCTCCGGCCGGCTGGAGGCACCCCTGGGCGCTCAGCTGCCGGGGTGACCGCTGCCCCCTGCACACCAGCGGCCGCCGGCCAGGTGCACCTCCACCTGCAACCTGCGGGGAGCCCCAGTGGGCAGCCCGTGGCGTGAGCCCCGTGGACGGAGGGGGCGCCTCTCGGGGCTGCAGTGGGCGGCGGGGCCGGCGGAGTCCAAGCCCCGCACACGAAGTCACGGTAGAAGAGAGGAAGCGCCGGGCCAGTGACAGGTCCCACCCTATGCGTGAGTCAAAGCTCCAGCAAGTCCCTGCTGCAGGTTGGCCCAGGTGGCAGTGACGGGAGTTTGGCCCAAGCCACCGAGGGATCGCTGCCCCCGGGGCCCAGAGATGGGGCTGCACCCCGGGTGGAGGCGAGGACGTCCAGCGGATGTGCTTTCGTCTGTCCTTTTCTTTCTTTCCAGGAAGGGACTGGGGGCAAGAGGGGCCGTAGCGGGGTCACCACGCGGCCGCCGCCGGGGAGGAAATACGCAGGTGGAGCCCTTCCAGCCCCGTCTTCTGGCCTCTCTCCTCCTCCCCGAGTCGGGAGGAGCTCCGTGTATTTGCTGCAGCGACAGGCCTAAAATTTCACTGGGTGGATAAACGGGGGCTACGACCCTGCGGAAAACCCATCTCGAGCTTCCAGAGAAGGCATAAGCGGATCAGATGTCTTCAGGCGAGAAGCCTGGGGGAGGGAGCACCCCCGGGAGCCCTCCCGCCCCCCCCAGGCGGAGGTGGCCAGGGGCTGTGGTGGGGGGTGGCCAAGGCCCATCCAGCTGGTGACCCTGGTTACACGTTGGCTCCAGCAGGGCAGCTGTGGCTGCAGTGACCTCCGGGCTCGCGGCTACACCACCCCCCGAAAGAGGCCCCACGGGAAACCCGTCCTCCCACGGCCTGGCCGGTGCAGCCAGAGCTGGGAACCGCGGCCTCACATGCGGGGTGGCTTATGATGTTCCCGCGCAGCAGGTGCAGGCATCCCTAAGCTGCAGAGCCCGACCTGTGACCCCACGTCCCCGGGCTGGGGCTGCTCCATCCACCCCGCACCCCGTGGGCATCTGCTGCTTCTGGAAGCAGACAGCCCCGTGTTTCTTTGGGCACGTTCCCACTGGGATGGCCCAGCACGGCCCCCATCCCCGGGGGTGCAGACCCAACTGAAACCCCCCGCATCGCAGAAATCCCACTCTTGGCGGGAAGTGATGGGCACCAGGTTGTGCTGGTGGCTGCCCGTGCGTGCAGGGGGTCCTGGGGCTGCTCCGGACACCCGGCCAAAGGTCGCTGCCCCACGACCCAACAGGTCCCTTTCTGCTGTAATGAGCTGCGACTGGTTTCTACCGCCTGCAGTGGAGGAACTCGAATTACCCGTTTCCTCGGTCGCAGTAGGTCAGGCCCCCTGCGCTGGTGCCCTGCTGTCCCGGGACGCAAGCTCGGGGTGGTGCCCTGCCGTCCCGGGCGGGCGGAGCAGTGGCCCCGGTACCCCAGCCGCTCTCCCCCTGAAGGCAGCACCTCTGAGGGTCTCCCCGTCCGGGAAAGGCCCTGCCTCTGCCGGGACTCACGGCGCGTTGACCAGAACCAGCCAGGAGTCCCTCAGATGCGCCGCGGCCGGGCTGTGCTGTCCCACCTGTGCCTGGGCCTCGCCCGGGGGACCCACCGCCCCACAGAGCAGCCACCCTGCGGAAGCACGTGCCACTCGGAGCCGCCGGCCACAGGGTAACGGGGAGCGCAGCGTGGGGAGCTGGGCTCCCTGCACCTACCAGCTTATCTCAGGGACACGGCCCTGGAATCAGGCAGGCGGCGTCGGGTTATCGGGCGACGAGCCGTGACACCCAGGGCCGGCTACGTGATTGTGGGTCCCCATCACGGGGCCCTCTGTTCAAACAGCAAGAAGAAAGTGCTGCTAAAGGGCCTGAAATACAAGGCTTTTTCCTTCCTCCCATGGGTTTGTCTTGTTGTTTGTTTTTGTTTTTTGCTATTTAATATTGTCCTTAGTAAAGAAAAATTAACTTTCAGGGTGCCTGGGTGGATCAGCGGTTTAGCATCTGCCTTCAGCCCAGGGCGTGACCCCGGGGTCCTGGGATCGAGTCCCATGTGGGGCTCCCTGCATGGAGCCTGCTTCTCCCTCTGCCTGGGTGTCTGCCCCTCTCTCCGTGTCTCATGAATAAATAAATGAAAAATAAATAAATAAATAAATAAATAAATAAATAAATAAAATCTTTAAAAAAATAAAATAAATAAAACTAGACATTGCAGACATTCAAATGGAAAACTTTAGGAAAAAAAAAAACAGAAATATCCCCTTCACCCCTCTCACTTTTATGATTGTTGTCTCCCCTTTTAGTAAATAAACGGACAGTGAGGATCAGACTGGGACCTTGTTCTGGCGTCACTTTTGCATCCTCGGTTCAAATTCCACTTCGATTAATTCTTAAAACCTCGGGTAGTTTGGGGAGAAGAAACGACATCATCGTTTCTGTAACTAAAATGTGGGGACCGGGATCCCTGGGTGGTGCAGCGGTTTGGCACCTGCCTTTGGCCCAGGGCGCGATCCTGGAGACCCGGGATCGAATCCCACGTCGGGCTCCCGGTGCATGGAGCCTGCTTCTCCCTCTGCCTGTGTCTCTGCCTCTCTCTCTCTCTCTCTGTGACTATCATAAATAAATAAATAAATAAAATTAAAAAAATAAAAAAAATAAAATAAAATGTGGGGACCTTGCAAAAAACAAACCCGCACCAAGTGGGCTAACGGAGCAGACACGGGGCCCGTCGCACCCCCCCCCCGCCCCGCCCCGCATCGGGGCAGAGCATCCCCTTGGAAGCCCACGCTCGGCCCAGCCGCCCCGCCTGCCTCTCCAGGCCTGCACCTGCCCGCTGGCCGGAGGGGGGGCACCGGGGAAACAGCAACCAGAGGTTGCCCCCACCCGGGATACAGCTTACCCTGTGCTCCCAGGGGGAAGGAAGGGGGCTGGTGGGCACGCCCGACACCCACTCGGAACTTGGTCTGAATTGGGTCCCCGTTGCCACCTGTCGGCAGATCCCGCCCATGTCCCTTCAGCGTAGACCCTGGCACGTCAGAGGCTGGCTTGGCCTGTCACCCCGTTGCTGGGCTGGGGCTGCGATGCTGCGCTTGGAGGCCCTCCAAGAACTTCACAGCGGAGAAGAGACGAGAAAGGAGGCGGTGGCACGGGACGCGCTGGTCCCACTGTCCTCAGCAGTCCCCCCGGTTCCGAGGAACCACCGCGCCTCGAGCAGACCATGGAAGGTAACGCGCAGCAGGTCCCCCTGACCCGATGCCGTATCCCAACGCTGGATAACGGGGGTTCCCAGGAACCCCCGGAACACGCAGGTGACAGCAGTGACCGCTTTCCAGAAACATTTACATTTGCACATATTACACGCAAAGAACCACTCGGGTGCCCGTGTTTACGGCGGGGGCACCTGTGCGTCGTGGGCACCGGGGACATACGGGAACTCCCCGTACTTTCCACTCAGTGCTTCTGTGAACCTAAACGCTTGTAAAAACAAAGTTCACAAAAAAAACAAAACAAAACAAAAAAAAAGTTCATTAAAGACTAAAACAAAACAACACCCGCCATAAGGACGTCTCCCCTTTCATAGTTTCACAGCACAAGCGTCACCCATGTATTCAATGGGGATGAAGCAAAGTGAAATGAAAACGAAAATAGAAATATTCTTCATCTTCAGGCAGCAGCTAGTTGATGCCATTTAAAATACACGTGTTAAATAAATAAATAAATAAATAAATGACACGTGTTAAAAATAAAATAAATTAAAATAAAATAAAAATAAAATACACATGTTACATTTAAAACTGAAAAATCCTAATAGATACCATTAATCTAATATTTGGGGCCCTCTGAACTGAACCCTCCAATGATCTCATGGGCTTTCCATAAGAAGGACTCTAGCAGGAAAGTGCTATTTTTACCCCCATTTCATGAGAGAGGAAACAGGCTTCAACAGGTTAAGAAAAGTGCACCCGGTCACACAACCTATAAGCAACCAGGCGGGAAATTAGCATTAACTGAAGGAAAAGCTAAAGGTGAGGGGAAGTCATTAAATATTTTTTGCAAGAAATAAAGAAAGAAAGAAAGACACATACAAAAAATTTTAATTAAAAATGGAATTAAAAAAAAGCAAAAAACAACCCACACACTGTTACCCTAAAGGATCAATCAGCTGTAGTTGACAAGCTCGGATGAGGGAGGGAAGGGTCCATAGGGGGACGCAGAGGGTGGGTGTCGTTCCCTAAGCGAGATACAGCTAGTGGGGGTGGTGCAGGTCACAACAACTCTACTAACAAAAAAAAAAAAAAAAAAAAAAAAAAGTTAAATTTGGAGAAAGAAAGTAAAGGGAACGAAAAAAAAAAGAAAGTAAAGGGAACGGGAAGAAGTATATTAAGGGGTGGGATAATCTTATTCATAGAAGTTCCATATTAGAAACAATTGGTTTCAACAAAATCACAGTCCACAGTGGCATCAAGTGGGCAAACGCTTACATTTAAATGTTAAGCATCTGCCTCAGGCTCAGGTCGTGATCCCAGGGCCCGGGGGTCGAGCCCCGCAGCGGGGAATGCACGTCTCTCCCTCTCTTGCTCTCTCTCTGTCTGCATGTTTCAAAATAAAGTAACACAAAAATATTCCCAAAAAATTAAATTGAAAAAAAAATTAAATTGCTTAAATGTCAAGCAGTTAAAATGCTGAAATTCACGTACACGGTTCGATAACAAAAATCCTTTGAATAGTTGGTGCTCGGTGTACTGCGGCTGCCTGCCCCCGCCGAGCCCCCGGCCTCTGGGATCTGGGGGGTCAGGGCATCACCGCGCAGTGTGAGCGGACAGGTGTGGGGCATGCTGTGGCCCCAGCTGCAAGCCGCCGGCCTCACCTGGCGCCCCGATGAGAGCACGGCCACCGGTTCCCAACCTGAAGGACTTGCTGTGGCCCCGGGGTCACCCGGGCCTGGCCCTCCCGAGAGGCTGCGTAGGGGTCTTCGGGCAGCTGAACTGTAGCCCTGGGCACGCCATGGACCGTGAGCCCCGGGAGCGGGTGGGCCTGAGGGTGGCCGTCCCCGCTGCCCCCGTGGCACCCACACACTGGAGCCAGGCGTCGGGAGAAGCTGGGCCCGGAGCGCCAGGGGTCACCTGAGCGCGCGTCTTCATCTCCGTGCTCTTTACCGAATGACCCCAGCACCCGGATCAGCCCCGTGGGCCAACACCCCCGAGTCCCCGGGTGCCCTGGGTCTCCAATTCCCCACCTGCGCGGCACGCGAGGTGACCTCAAGGAGTGAGCTCTGGGTGTGCTCGCCCCACGCAGCAGCCCATGCGCACAGGAGACACACGCCTGCACACCTGTGCTCGGGCCTGCAGCCTGCGCCCGTGTACCCCGGCTGGCACGTGGTACCTGCGCGCCCGGGGCTCGGCGGCGGAGCGGCTGCCCTCGGCCCAGGCCGTGACCCCTGGGGCCCGGGATCGAGTCCCGCGTCGGGCTCCCCACGAGGAGCCTGCTTCTCCCTCTGCCTGCGTCTCTGCCTCTCTCTGTGTCTCTCTCTGTGTCTCATAAATAAAGAAATAACATCTTCAAAAATAAATAAATAAATAAAATCTTAAAAAAGAAAAGAACAAGCACATCTCACTGAAGGATGGTCGGGCGGCGAGGCCCCCGCAGCCTCAGCGCTGTGCAGCATTTGGTCTCGAAGTGAGTTCGGGGTCTGAGGTCAAATCAGGAGACCTTTAGTCCGGTGAACAGTCAGCGTCTGGGAGAGCAGAGGCCTCGTCCACTTGTTCACGCCCCGAGGAGCAGAAGGCCACGTGCTGCACGTCTACGTCCCCGGGGGGCGGGGGCCAGCGCAGCAGGGGGAGCCTCGCGGCCTGCAGCCCCCCCAGCACCCCCTCCCCGGGTCCAGCCACCCGCCCCACTGGCATCACCGCCCCGGCGGTGGCGTGTCCCCCTTGCCCCCCAGCTGGCCGGGACCCCTCGGCCTCGGGCCCACGCTCACCCGTCTGGGCCCCACCGGACCACTGCATCCCCGGCCTGGCGGTGGGAAGCTCCGGCCCCGTTCCTGCCCCGGGGCAGCGTCTGTCCCCCCTTGGGCTGACCGAGCCCCAGCTCCCCGCGGGGACACCTCTGGTCCTCCGCAGCCTCCCGAGACGCCGCCGCCCGGGCCCCGTCGCCCCACAGACCACGGCCAGGACTCAGGGAGACCCAATGGCAGCTGCGGTCCCTTCACTCGACCGGGCAGGTGCCCAGCCAGCGCCCACACAGGCGGGGACCCCCGGCACCTTGCTGTGCGCTCAATGAGCCTCGGGCACCCTGACAATCGCCCTTTCCACGACGTCGTGAGCCTCAAGATCTCAGCGCTGCCGTCTCAGACGACGTCCCCTCGCGGCCCCTCAGCCCTGCTGCCCTGGGCCACCCCCGGAACCTCGTCTTCCCCCGCGGCTCCCCCGGGAGCTCTCGCACCCACAGCCCCCCGGCCAGGCCACCCTTACCCGCGCCCCCCCTCACCAGGTCCACGTTCACCTCGGCAGGACCCGCCGTGGCCTCAGTCCTCCGCTCGCTGCGCCGGCAACCGGCCCCCCTCGCGGTCCCCTCGAACCCAGACCCCGCGACCGTCGGGCAAGCCCTCGGCGGCCCAGCCCGCCCGGAATCTCCCGTCGCGCTTGGAGCTTCCTGGCGCTTACTTCTTCCCTCCGGGCCGGTGGACGCGTCCCTGGCTTGGCGACCTCCTTCCCCGGGACAGATCCCGTCTCCGCGTTTAAGTTTCGGAGCTTGACAGTTGTCTTGACGTGAATACAGGTTAAAACCAAAAAAACAAAAAGACTCACGTTGAGAGCATTTGGAGGAGGAGCCGCTTCCAAGGTCCCCTGGGCCCACGGCCGAGCACGTGTCGAGCCCCCGAAGCCGCCCAGACGCCGCTATGGACCCGGCTCCCGGACAGGGACACGGACACGCGACGCGCCCTGCACGGTCCCCAGCCGAGCCCGCCTGCCTGGCCCGGCTCTACGCCTGGTTCTATGGACACGAAGTCCCGTCTCCTTCTCACACATGCTGCTTCCCAGCGTCCCAGCCATGGCCCCCCACGCGCGGCCATCGGGTCCCCGTCGGGCCCCGCAGGAGCCTGCCTCTCCCTCTGCCTGCGTCTCTGCCCCTCTGGATCTCTCATGAGTAAATAAAGAACATCTTAAAAAAAAAAATAGAGATAACATATTAGTGGTCAGCTGGAGAAGACAGTGTCCCCCGCACGTCCCTGTGCACCCGCACAGTCACCAGCTGCAGGCCTCTGCCCCGCGGGCCTACAACCGGCCGTGAGCTGCAGGAAGGGGCACCGGGGCTGCCCGCTCAGGGGGCAGCAGGGAGGGAACTGGTCCCGGGGCGCCCAGGGGACCAGGGGAGAAGAGCAGCCCCAGGGCCAGGGCGGCCGTGCGGTCTGTCTGACGTCACTGTCTAAGCTGCGGGGGCAGCACGGGAACATGAGGACAGAGGGGGCAACGGAGGGACAGACACTGCTCCCCCAGGCGGGGTGGCCTCCGTCCGTTGTTCCCCAAGCGCTCTGCAAAGGAAAAGGCCCCTCAACCTTCTTCTGCAGAAATCAAGATGCAGCCCCGACACCTTCAGACGGGGATCCCTGCTGTGGGCTCGGCCTTCCAGCATGGGACACTCACTATCCCCCCGGGGTGCCCCCTGAGCCCACCTCCCCAGGCACCCCAGGCTCCCTGGTCATGCCTGGCCTCCCTGGGCACACCAACCTCCCTGGGAACCCCAGCCTCCCTGGGCACTCCGACCTCCCTGGGCACGCCCTCCCTGGGCACACCTGGCCTCCCTGGGCACTCCCAGCCTCTCTGGGCACACCTGTTCTCCCTGGGCACCCCCGACCTCCCTGGGCACCCCTGGCCTCCCTGGGCATGTTTGGCCTCCCTGGGCACTTCTGACCTCCCTGGGCACGCCCAGCCTCCTTGGGCACACCTGGCCTCCCTGGGCACTCCCAGCCTCTCTGGGCACGTCCAACCTCCCTGGGCACACCCAGCCTCCCTGGGCATGCCAGGCCTCCCTGGGCACCCCCGACCTCCCTGGGCATGTCCAACCTCCCTGGGCATGCCCGACCTCCCTGGGCATGTTTGGCATCCCTGGGCACTTCCGACCTCCCTGGGCACCCCAGCCTCCCTGGGCACTCCCAGCCTCCCTGGGCACGTCCAACCTCCCTGGGCACGCCCAGCCTCCCTGGGCACACCTGCACTGAATGAACTAAAACGTCAGCAAGCAGCAGCGCTTCCATTAAGCTTGCAACACTTGCCTGAAGAAAATAGCATCGGTATGCAGACCCATGAGCCACTTCTCCTTCTCCTCAAAGAGGATGCTCAAGACGACACTTGTATCACGTCCAGTTCAGTCAGCAATTATTGAGCACCTCCTGTATGCTGGCCAGGACGTGAAGCACTGGCTGAGCCACCCAGGCGTCCCTTGGAGGTTAGATTAAATTAGTTACATGCATGCAACACGGGCTTAGATGACAGAAGCACCACACAGGAGGGAAGCTCCCAGTGAAAACAAAGAATTACTATGTCCCTTGTTGGTAATGGCATAGTCAGTAAAAGATTTAAAAAAAAAAAATGGGAGCACCTACATGTTCAACAGTAGAAGTAGATCACTATATAGTTATTTAAATAATTGTGCACATCTGCCTCCACGACCCTGCGATCATGCCCTGAGCTGAAATCAAGGATTGGATGCTTAACTGACTGAGTCACCCAGGTGCCCCTAAAATCCATCCTTTTAAAGTGTACAATTCAGGGATGCCCGAGTGGCTCAGTGGCTGAGCACCTGCCTTTGGCCCAGGGCGGGATCCTGGAGACCCGGGATCGAGTCCAGCGTCAGGCTCCCTGCATGGAGCCTGCTTCTCCCTCCTCCTGTGTCTCTGCCTCTCTCTCTCTGTGTCTCTCATGAATGAATATATAAAATCTTTTAAATAAAGAAAATAATTGTGCACAGTCTGTTTTCTGTCTATATGATTGACTCCTCGTTGAAAACCAAGCTTCAAAAGTCGCCATGCTCCTGAAAGAACTAACGTCTAGAACTTTAAAGGCGCCGATGGGGGAGCCTGGGAGCTGACGACTGTCAAGGTCTTCGGAAAGTCCCGTTAAGTGGCAACTCACATGCTGCTTGTGGGGGATCCCCGGGGCTCCTCTCACTCCCAGGACCCGCTTGGTTCCCCGACACCCGCTCCGAGACTGGAGGAGAGGCTGGTGTGCAGACCTGCTCCGCCCTCTGAAGCCTCCAATGGCCCAGCCCGGCCGGAAAAGAGGCTGCTGTCGCAGGTGTCTGAGAGGGGGTCCTGGGGGTTCTGAATCCCCTCGTCTGCCGTCGCTAGGGGACATTAACACGGCGGCGGGAAGGCCTCTATCTCCTGCAGCTGCTGGTTGCAAGGGGTTTCTTACAGGCGAGAGCAGCTGATGCTTGGGTGGTGATATTCTGGAGTCTCTTCTGCTTCTCCAGGGTGAATATTCTTAACAAATCCTAAAAATAACTAAAAATAAATACATAAATTAATTAATTAAATAGTGCCTATTGCTGCATCTTGCGTGTCAGAATCGGGAAGAGACGGGTAGAGCACTGAACGAGGAGACGGTGAACTGCCTGCACTCAGGGGAAAGGCGTGAAACCTCGTGCACCGCAGCTTCTTAAACAGCAAAGAGATGAGAGAAGCCGAGAAAATGAGGTGGACGACGGCTGTGGGCGGCTGAAAACCCTCCTGGGTGCAGCGGCCGCACTTGCTTGAGTACAAGGATAAAACTGAACTCCGTGGGGATATTTGGAACATGTGGTTTCCTAATTCTACACGATCTTTTTTTTTAAAGATTTTTTTTATTTATTCATGAAAGACACACTTTGAGAGAGAGAGAGAGGCAGAGACACAGGCAGAGGGAGAAGCAGGCTCCCTGCAGGGAGCCCAAAGCGGGACTCGATCCCAGGACCCCAGGGTCATGCCCTGGGCCGAAGGCAGATGCTCAACCGGTGAGCCACCCGGGCTGCCCTAATTCTACAAGATCTTAATGGGAAATCAGATCAGATTGTGTCCCGAGAAGAAGAAGATCCAGTAGTTGCGCCTGGGAAACTTTGAAGAAGTTGAGGAGTAAACTGGCAATTTGAGAAATCTGAGAAAACTGGAATTTGAAAGAGATGCATTAAATCGTCTTTTCTTTTTTTGTTGTTGTTGTTTTTTTTAAGATTTTTATTTATTTATTCATAGAGACAGAGAGAGGCAGAGGGAGAAGCAGGCTCCATGCAGGGAGCCTGATGTGGGACTCGATCCCGGGTCTCCAGGATCACACCCCAGGCTGCAGGCGGCACCAAACCGCTGCGCCACCTGGGCTGCCCTAAATCGTCTTTTCATTAAAAAATTGGTTATGGTAGAAAATTTGGAAATTACAAAAAAGCATTAGAACTACCTGTAATCCCACCACTGCAAAGTAACAACTCCTGGTGTTTTGTCATATTTTCTTTTGTTATATTTTGTTATATTTATATGCATTTATCTGAGAGAAAGAGAGAGAGCGTGCACACGTGTGCCCGCAAATGTGTGTGGGCAGAGGGGCAGGGGGAGATTCTCAAGCAGACTCCTGGCTGAGCCCAGAGCCCAACATGGGGCTCGACCCCAAGGCCGCGAGAGCATGACCTGAGCCGAAATCAAGAGTCCTCTCACCGCTCAACCAGCTGAGCCACCTGGACACCCCTTTCCTCCTTTTAAAATTGAATATATAATTTTAAAAATCTGCAGTAAAATACACATAACATGAAATTTATCATTTTACTCAATTTTAAGAGTATGGTTTCATGGCATTAAGTGTATTCACGCTGTTGTGCAAATATCCCCACCCTCCATCTCCCCAAGTCTTCTCAAAACGCTGGAACTCTGCACCCGTGAACACAAATCCTCATTCTCCCCTCCCTCCAGCCCCTGGCAGCCCCTATTCCACTTTCCGTCTCGGTGATGTTAATTGAACACGTAGTTTGTATTTAAAATCAAAATTTTGCTGTATCTAGTTTTGCGCTCTGGCTCTTTTGTAATTAACATTACACCCCTCATCCCATTAAGTAGTCTGGCCAATGTCATTTTCCAATATGTTCTATATGGATGTTTCTTTCTTTTTTCTCTCTCTTTTTCTTTTAAAATTGTCTGTAAACATGGTTTTGTGAGTGACGTTCTATAGAGTCTCTTAAGTGACTCCATAAAATTAACCGCTATTGAAACCCGTTTGGCAAAACGAGATTAACGGTGTCACATGGTGTCTTCTTTCTCTACTTTGATAAAGCTACACCTGTTAGGACGGAAACAAGAGAAAAATACCCAATCTAAGGCAATTTTCTGAGACCATCTTGACCCCATACACACGTATGCCCACATTCTCTTTTTTTTTTTTTTTTTTTTTTTTTGTTAGGACAAGTATCTACCTAGTAAAAGAGAGGATTATAAAGCATAAAGGAACCTACAGGTTCCCGTAACAGTATTTTTCCTCGGAGAGTTGTAAGACTTTTGGCGTCACTTCCACCATTTCTTTTTTCTGGACCAAATTTAGACTAACTGCAGAAAAACCTGGGTGGTGGTTACTTTTAACCTGAAATGCTTGCTTTCACCTCCTGTGAGAATAGGAACACAGGTCACTCTTCCTTTGGAGGCCGCCCCCCAGTCCCACACCCCTGAGCTCATCTGCTGAGAGGTTCACGTGATTTTCAGTGTGGTGTCGGGGTCTTCGTGGGGCCGGCTCCGGGCCAAGGCCTGCCCTGCGTTTGGAGCTGCTCCCCAGAGGGAAGGAGCCAAACTTTACAGTCGTGGGAAGGGTAAGGTCAAAAATGCCCAAATTGTAAAAACCTCTCTTCGTCCTGGGCCTTGTTTCCCGACCAGCCCAGGGACCAGGCAAGACGAAAGGAACAGTGTCTTTTTCCTTCAACCTTGGAGCGGCCGCATCCCGGGCACAAAGGGGCCAGCGCCCACGGGACGGTCCGGCCCACCGTGTCCTCCAACGTGCAGAAGAGCAGAGTCTCGGGGCCCATCGAGGCCTCGCCCCTTCTTTGCCCTGTCTGTGGGGTGTGGGGGCACGGCCCCAGCCTGGAGAGACCCACCGTGGCTGTCAGGGCGCCTGCCCGGGGGCCCGGCCGGGGGAGCCCACAGCAGGGCTGGGCTGCTGGGCCTGCCCGGGCTCCGCTGCTCGGCTCCCCCCACCCGTCCACGCAGCCGTGCTTCACGCCGGGGCTTGACGAGGTCCAGGTGCCAGGACCCCCTGCTGTAAACTTGGGGCCGGGCGCCTGCAGGACGGTCCTGGGGGCTGACGTCCTGCTCGGGCCACCCTTCCCACCTCCTCAACCCGGGCCACGGCCGAGGGTTCCCGTGGGCCGTTGGCAGCACCCACCCACCCACCCCAGGCGTTGGGCACCCGTCCCCACCTGCCCGCACCCCGACTGCCTCACCCCGCGTCCTTTCCGTAGCTGGACGTATGTGCAAATGCCAGTGGAGCACTTGACCTTCCCCCGGTAGAAACTCGGCCTCCCGGGCTTTCTCGGGGCCCGTCTCGGCGTGGGGCTCCCGGGGAACAGCTGCAGGTGTGCTGTCCTGAGCCTCGGCCCTGCGCCTCTAGGGGCCTGGGCCTCCCCGGCCCGGGCCAATTCCCTACCTCACACCGATGAGCCTGTCTGACCCAGAAGCCGACGGAAGCCCCTCAGTGAAGCCACATGGTAAAGGCCCCGTCCGGGCACAGCCTCCACCCCTCCCAGCTCCCCGTCGGTCCCTATTGCCCCTCGGTCTGTGTAAGGAATAAAGAAGCCATCCCAAAAAGTGCCCGAAAATGAGGATATCCGCAAGAGCTAGGTTTGAAATGATTTCCTCCTCGGGATGTGGAAAAATAAATGGAACAATAGTAAACAGGAGGACAAAGCAAGTCGTTAAGCTTGAAAGCAAGTTTTGGCTCCACAAATACGGCGATGGAGCTGTGTTGGAATTTTTCCTCTTAAAGAAAAGGAAAATATATATATTAATAGTGACAAGAACATGGTCTGACGCGCTGAAATGCTGGGCTTGGAGGACCACTCCGTATAAGGTCAGAGGCAAAGTCGCCTCCCATTTTCTAAATATACCTTCGGGTACACTTGTTACTGATTTGCTGTAGGTTTTGGTTTCACTCCCTCTGTGTTATTTGGTGCATGTCAAACCAACTTCTAGGCTAGAACTAGCTAGTTTGGGATCAGATATTTTCAAAAGTTATATTAATTCACCGGGTGTTGGGAAACATTGGCTAAATAATGCGGCTTTCAGTACAATCTATGACTAAAAACCTTTGCATTAAAAAATATTCTGAGTCACTGTATCTACTATGTCCACGGAGGATACATTGTCTTCTATTTTTAGGCATTTCCTGTTTTACTTTTACATACTCTGTAATGTAGGTATGACCATTGTTTCGTTGACTCTCGGACAAGCCAAAGCCCAGCAAAACCCAGTTCTTTTTCTTCTTCCCCTCCGCCCGGCCCTCCCTTGCCCCAAGGTCACTATGAAAAGCAGGAATAAAGTGAATGTTGGCTGCCTCCCAGCTTGATTTTCCATAGTTTGGGTGAAGCCAGATCTTGGAGCCCTTTCCATTTACCTACTCGTTTAAGCAATCTAATTCTGAGCCAGGTAAACACGCTTGAGCCCAATCAAAGCCAAGTGTTTAATATGCTTATTTTCAGAATAATTTCATTTACACCCATTGCTTTCCTGGTTTTGGGGTGTTTTTTTTTTTTTTCATGCAATACACTGTGTTCTGAGCAGGGCGAGGAAGTGTATTTAAACACCCCTGTCTGGTGACTTGGACCATTTTATTTGCATGTGATGGTCACATCTGGCGGTACCCAAAGTTCCAACCCCAAGTGAATCACCTACTGTGCAATGTTGGCCTCGTCTGGTTTTCTCTCAACTGGGCCTAATAAGATTTGGGGGAAGGAATTTACACAAACTTAATAGAAGAATCTCAGATTTGGAAAGGGACCCCTTGGGTCGTTGGGTGCATCCCCCGCCCCCACGCAATAATCTCTCCCGTAGCACACCCGACAGTGGCCTTCACCCCTTGTCCCCCACGCCCTCCGGGGCAGGGGCCTCACAGGTCACAGGGCCGTTCACATCACTTTTGAGCACTGAATTCCTGGAAAGCCCTTCCTCGTGTTGTCCTGACCAACTCAGATTTTGTCTCCGTAGCTTCCACCCACTGGTCCTAATCGATCATCAGATGACAAGTTATATCACGGTCATCAAACCCAAACTGACCGTGATATTTAAGTTCTTCTTTCCCACAGTGAAAATGTAAATAAATAGTCCTCATACTGCCTCCTAAGAAGGGAACTTTTTTTTTTTCTTTTTTTTTCCCCCCGACAAACATTCCTAGTTCTTTTAACTGTGCATTGTCCTCCTGCGGCTTACCAAACCGAGATTCTTGAACTTGCCAGAGGCAGGAAACCCAATTCAAAATGGCTCAAATGAAGAAAAATAGTATTAATGTACTGACTGAAGAGTCCAGAGGAAGAGGAGGGTTCTAGCCCGGCCAGCGTCTTCAGGGCTTGGTCGCATTTGCCATCTGCGTCGTTCAGTGTCCCATCAGGAGGAAAAACAAAAACAAAGAAAAAAAACAAAAAACCACACAATCATTTGAACAGGGAACGTTTCATCTAAAGAATATTAACTACAACAGGGAATCGGAATAACAAGGGATTTCTGATCAAGCAGTAAAGAGAATTCTTTTTATTTTTTTAAATTTTATTTCTAAGTAATCTCCGGGCACATCGTGGGGCCTAAACTCAACAGCCCCAAGTTCAAGAGTCACGTGCTCCCCTGGCTAAGCCGGCCGGGCGCCCCTGGAAGTAAAGAGAATCCTCAACAAGGCAGGAGTAGCCTGTATGAGCAGCGATACTCCCCCTGCGGGGTGGGCACCGGGCGCCCGAGACGAGCCAGCCGCTCCCATGCCCGGACCCTAAGCGGAGATCCCCTGGCCCTTGCCGGACAGGTCGCAGCTCTGCTTCACTGATTGGCAGAGAAGTAACTGTCCTGCTGTTTCAGGGGAACTTTCTAGAAACTTGCCTCCCGGAATTTTCTGGAAATGCATCTTCTTCTTAGGATGCTGGGGAAAGTGTAGACGCTGACCGAGTGTAACATCATGACGGCTAGTACAGAGAAAATCTGGAAGGGCCCGGCTGCGCTTCGGTAGAGCAGACGATAAAACCTCGGGGCAAGAGGCAATTCATCGCTAACTGGCAAATAACCATTATGTCCCTTTCTTCTCTCGGGGCTCTGGACACGCTCTCCTGCGACGGCAAGACGGCCGCCGGCAGCGCCAGCTCTCTGTCTCCTTTATGGCGACTGTGCAGGGAAGGCAACACTGTCCCCAACGTTATGCCGGGTTAGGTTTAGTCAACTCTAGTTTGTTGGTCTTGCGTCACACGTCCGCTCCTGAATCGATCACAGTATCCTGGTGGCCAGCCCTGAGGGATCCTACCCCGGGAGGGACGGAGGGACGGAGGGACGGAGAGACAGAGGGGTGAGCCAACCTCACCCACATTGTGTACAGAGAAAAATCCCAAGGAAAATCAAGTTGTGATACCAGACGAAGGAGGACGGGCTGATAAGCAGGCGACAACCACACTGGTGGCTCCTGGGGGCCAAGATCTCAACCAAGCAAAGCCTCTGCTTCCTCACCTTTGCAAAGTGCAAGTAATAATGATAACCACGCCCACTGGAGCTGAAGGGATCTTGCAAATGCCGCGTGCTTACTCCTGCCCGCTCGTGGACACACCTGGGAAATAGGGCCAAGGGTCGTTAGGATGGAGTGTAGCACCTCAGCTTTCTTAGGGAGAAAAGTTGATACTGAACGACCTTCAGGGGCTGGCCAGTGTCTGGTCCTACGAATAGGACCCTGACACCTCCCCATCCCCCAGGCCATAGGAATCGGCCAACGGAAAGCCTATGCTACCGACACGGGGGTGGAGCAGACCTCGTGTTCCGCGTAAGTGGGCAGGTGTCAGAGGAGGGAGGCCCGTTCTCCTTCTAACCTTCCCTCCACGAATGAGCTGTGTTCTTCCCTCGGGAGGAACCACTGAGGGCGGGGGTAGAGGATGGGACTGGAATCCCAGCGCAGCCCCACGCAGCTGCCCTCGCTCGGTTCGGTGGCTTAGCTGAAGTCCCAGCTACCCCCTGGGGTCCGGGCATGGGAAGGGCTGGCTCGACTCGGGTGCTCTGTCCCAGCCGTGTAGGGGGGATTTCGCTCCTGATGTGTGCTGTTCCTGCGCTGTTTAGAATTCCCTTTACTTCTAGGGCCGCCTCGCCCCTTCACCCGCCTGCCTGGCCACGGTCGGCGTTTCAGGGTGTGCCACCCCCGCGCTTGGGGCCTTCCCTGCCCTTCTGGGTCTCTCGGTCCCAACCGCCAGTGGGACTCGTTTAGGTGGGACCAGTCAACACTCACCCAGTAGAGCCTGGAGGGGCCCAGCAAAGGCTGGTCCGTTCCTCTCACTCTTCAAAGAGTCAAACGACAGTAGACGGGTTACCTTTGAGGTAAGCACAGTGGCGGTGACCACAATGGTATGATCGCCAGGAAAGAACTTAGAAGGTCCACGTTCACGTTCGTGGACAGCGCGTCACGGCACACACGATACAATCCTGTGACCTTCCTGGATCCACGCACATGCACACGCGCACACACGCACACAAAGCGAGAAGAGATTCGCCGGGACCCACTGTGGGAAGCGATTCCCGAGGATCTTCCGTGTTGTCGCCCAGCTTGCAAGCACAGGTAGCGACTTGCCGTCCTTCCCGACCATGTTTCTGACCCTCAGCGAAGGATTTTTGTTTTTTGTTTTTTGTTTTTTGTTTTTTGCGAAGGATGTTTATACGGCGAATAGCCATTGAGCGTAGCAATAGCGTCTCCCCACAGAGCAGAGGGCCGTCGAGCCCACTGCCCGGTACAAGGAAGATAACGTGTCCTCGGGAGGGAAGGGTTCCCAGGCTCGGGACTCCCTCCCACAGCTCCCCCCGCCGTGTGTGCAGGTGCCACCGGGTTGTCTTCACATGAGCCCGACTGCTGTGATTCTTTACTGCGTGACCTGAGTCCCCCCCACCTCCCGCTCACGGAAACTGGGCCCGTCCGACCACCTGCTTCTAGAAGAGCCGACGCCGGCCACTCAGCACGGCGTAGCCCGGGGCCCGGAGGGACACGATGAGCTGGGCCGACCCGAATTGTCTCTGAGAAGACGAAGTTGCCAGTAACGGGAGCAGGAGGGGAGAGGCTGCCTGGAGAGAGTGAGCCCGAGTTAAAATTGGGGCCTGGCCGCCGACGGCTGCAGCAGCGAGGCGAATCCTGAGTGAGACGGGTGTCACGGAAGCAGCGTTGTCTGAGAAACAGAGACAGAGACGGTGAAGCCCAAGAAAAGGAGGGACAACGTAGCTCTGGTTCTTTGTGGCTTCCTAGTTTCTGTTGACAAAGAGCTTGGTCACCAGCGTCCTTTTCACGAGGACTCGAGTGAGCCTTTGGCCCAGCCGGGGGCCGGTGCACTAACCGAGCGCTGGTGCTCTATCACCAGGCACGCCTGGTGAGAGGCGGGCAGAGGGAGAGGGAGACGCAGGGCCCGCAGTGAGCAGAGACCCTGACCTGGGGCTCCGTCCCGGGGACCCGGGATCATGACCTGAGCCGAAGGCACACGCTTCACCTACTGAGCCCCCAGGAGCCCCCGACAGTTGCCCTTAAGAATGTTCCTTTCAAAAGGTGAATTTTATGGCCGGTGAATCGTTATCTCAATAAAGCTGTTATTTTAAGAAGTGTTTTTTAAAGGGAATGCATGTAAATACCAATTATTGAGTTTTTTTAAGGTACCGGGGAAGTTATGAAGGACGAATGTGTGGGACGGATCGAGCCTGCCTAGATTTAAGGAACAAGAGGAGCTTGGGTGTGTATGACCACATGGCCTGGGTCATTTGGTTTTGTGACCCGAGAGCCCAGACGGTCCCCCGAGGGGACCAGGGCAGCCCCCGACTGTGGTGTTGGATAGTCTGGGCAGCAGGTGTCTACTGAGGTTCTCTTGGCAAGCCCTCCCCCTTGAAGGAGTAACACCTGCTGGCATTTCTCCTCCATTAGGGCAGCTATTGACGGAAGGATAGGAAGCAACAAATGTTGGTGCGGGCGGGAGACACTGCTGGTGGGAAAGTAAGACGCTGCAGCCGCGGGGGAGAGACCGCTCTACTGTTTTCTTTTTTTTTTTTTTAAGATTTTATTTATTTATTCATGATAGTCACACAGAGAGAGACAGAGAGGCAGAGACACAGGCAGAGGGAGAAGCAGGCTTCATGCACCGGGAGCCCGACGTGGGATTCGATCCCGGGTCTCCAGGATCGCGTCCCAGGCCAAAGGCAGGCGCCAAACCGCTGCGCCACCCAGGGATCCCTCTACTGTTTTCAACAGAAGAGAAAATCCAGTTCCATGGGAACTGTTGTCTCGAGTGGCAGGTGTGGAGTGGGGAGCATCTAAGAGGGAGTGCAGGGAGCTTAGCAATGAAGCCCCCCAAACAAATAAATAATTAATCAATCAAGCACCAAAAACTCAGGTTTTATCAAGATACAGGACCCAGAAGAATTGAACAGAGAGGACGGAGATGAGTCTCAGACCAACGTGGAGTACTTAGGGGCTCTCTTCTCCGTAGCTCCGAGCTCATGCATAAATATTCATGTTCATATTATTTTGAATCCGCCAATTGCAATATCACGAGTGGACACGGCATCCAGACCCGAGAGCGCAGGGACAGGCCGAGGGACTTGAGGAGGAAACCTCCGTCGGAGCCAGGGGAGCTGCTGCTGGTGCCCTGGGGCCATAATAAATGAGACACCCCTCACTACAGACCCTCCAGGGCGGCGTCTCTAACAATGTGTCCTGTGACATTCTGCACGGTCCACGGAAGAAAGGAGTCGATCTTCCAATAAGGCTTCACCTAGGTCACATCTGCAACCGCCCTGCTGATTAGGAAACAAACTTTAATTTGTGAAATAAAAGTGGAATATCCAAGATGCTGCTGCAGGTGGGGCCCTCTCTGCCTCTCTCCACAGAATATTTTGCTACACTTCCAAACAATTTGAAGCTGTGTATCCGTAGGTCTTTATCGGGTCGCTTCTTTTATCCATCCTCTTTGAATTACCTTTATCCAGCCCCCCGGGGTGATGATAGACTGCATTCTTCTCAATTCAGGAAGGGGATCCTAATGTTGCCCATGGAGTTGGGGCAACTCCTCTGACAACAGTGCCCTTAGTCCAACAGTAGCCAGTAACGGTGGCCGGGCATCCTTAGGACCAGTGGCATGTACCCCAGAAATGGTTCGAGAAGCAAAGACTTCAGTTTGGGGTCATGCAACAGAACAAACATATTTACTGGACAGCTGTGGTCCCACTCGCATGCTGCCCACCCACTAAGCCATGCAGCACACACTACCTGCTTCGGCCTCCCACCCAGCAACCATCAAGACGCCTTTGCAAAGCTCTGTATCAACAGACAGTTTCACGGCCCTGAGACATGTTGTTTGCGGGTGCCGTTCCCCCAGGAGCCCAGACAGGCTGTTTAAGCAGTTCCCAGCACCGGCGATTTCCAGTGTTAGACACATTCCAGTACAAATAAACCGAACGGACTTTGAACGCTTGCCACGTCCCAGTCACTGTATTAAGTGCTTTTTTTATGTTTAATCATTCAATCTTCAAAGCAACCCAGTAAGGTGGGGACGATTACTATTCTGATGAGGCAGGTATGGAAACTAAAATAAAGAGCGGTTAAGTCACAGGTGCAAAAGCCGCAGCCAGTCAGCGGCAGAGATGGGGTCTGAGCCCAGAAAACCCGGAGTCAGAAGCTGTGCTCTTAAATCTTAACATGAAAAATTAAAATAAAATAAAATAAAATAAAATAAATAAAATAAAATAAAATAAAATAAATAAATTAAATTAAATTAATAAAATTAAAATAAAATAAATAAAATTAAAATTAAATTAAATAAATAAAATAAAATAAATAAAATTAAAATAAAATAAAATAAAATTAATAAAATTAATAAAATTAAAATAAATAAAATTAAAATTAAATAAATAAAAATAAAATAAAATAAAATAAAATAAAATAAAATAAAATAAAATAAAATAAAATAAAATAAATCTTAACATGATTCTTGCCTCCTGTCTGGACAGGGTTTGATGTAGTAGACAGTTCTGCATCGGAGCCACATTTTCTTCCAGTCTCCTAAGGACATTTGGCCTTCCTCAGGGCTGGTTGCTTGTCCCCCCAAAGCAGATCACGATGTCATTGGTTAATGGCCTTTCTGGATCCCAACATTCAGTGGAACTTCTGTGATTCGGGTTGCTGCGGAAAATTTCCGGCTAGAAGCAGTTTTTCTCGTGTTGATTCGTAAGCTTTTTAAGGCGACGAGTATCTGGAAAGGAGTGGTTATTATTTTGTAAAGGTTTTATTTTTTTAAGGTAATCTCTATACCCAACATGGGGCTCAAACCCATAACCAGAGATCAAGAGTCGTGTGCTCTATCGATGGAGCCAGCCAGTGGCCCCTGGAAAGGGACTATCCCATCTCTCAGATTTCCTGCTTGGAGGTGAAGCCTGGTGGGCTGGCCTGGCTTGTCTGACCCTGAGCGGCCCGGGCAGAGAGGCTGAGGTTCTCACCTACGGTGGTGAAGGAGAGCCCAAGACTCTCGGACAGGCTGGGGACAGAGGTTGGGGACATCTCAGGAGGTTTGCTCTAACAGGTCACCTAAACAAGGTAACACTGACGTAGGTAAAAAGAGCTAAAGCAGAGAAGAATGGGTTCAGAAAGCCGGTGAAGGTGGGGGACTGGGGGACCAGTTGATGGGACTCAGGAGGGCACATGATGGGATGAGCACTGGGGGTTATACTATAATGTTGCTACATCGAATTTGTATTTTAAAATATATATATCAGGAGGCAAGCCATAAAGAGTCATTAGAGGGCTTTCCGGGCAGTTTTGAGTAACTCTATGCGAGATCAGAGGCAGGAAGTCGTTGCCGGAAGCACAGACACGCTTGAATAAATGTCACAAACCTCAGAGAAAATTTTAAACTCTATTCAAATCTTCTGAATTTTCATTTCCCTCCAATATGCATGTCAGCCGTTCCGACAATCCTGTGAGCTCTCACTTGGTGTTAATGAACCCCTTCCAGGAGTCCGCATAGTCCACGGCCTCCCGTCGCTCAGTTTTATGACATTCCTTCCTGCCGTTCTCCGGCACGCCCTTGGTCCTGCAGCAGCAGCTCCACTACCCGTCTACACTGCGCGGTGCAGGAGGGGTGCCAAGGCCGCGTGCCTGCCAGGGCGCCGTTCCCCCAGCACAGGTGCACCTGGGCTCCTCCCCGGGGCGGCCACGGATCTGGACCCGAGGAGGCATCCAGGCCCACCTTGCCCAGTTGGCTGCCTCTAACCATAACCTTCGGTGTCCTGGGACCCAGAGCTTCATAAAGACCTCAAACAAGGGGATCCCTGGGTGGCTCAGGGGTTGAGCACCTGCCTTCTGCCCAGGGCGTGATCCTAGAGTCCCAGGGTCGAGTCCTGCCTCGGGCTCCCTGCATGGAGCCTGCTTCTCCCTCTGTCTGGGTCTCTGTCTCTCTCTCTGTGTGTCCCTCATGAATAAATAAATAAAATCTTAAAAAAAAAATAGAACTCAAAGAATTAACTAAAAAAAAAAAAAAAAAAAAAAAAGGCCAACCCCAGACTATGAAAGAAGAAAAACTTATTATATACCAATTATCCTACATGTGACCTGATAATCTGTAAGTGTCAAATAGTGTCTGGAGCGATTCCATTTTAACTTCTCAGTCCTCTGGCCACGGGTAGCACTTCGGTCCCTGCGGTCCAGCCTGGTCCTTCTGCTTTTGTCACCCCGACACTGTGGATCTTATTCCCTTTGCTTTATTTTTTTTTAATTTTTATTTATTTATGATAGTCACACACAGAGAGAGAGAGAGGCAGAGACACAGGCAGAGGGAGAAGCAGGCTCCATGCACCGGGAGCCCGACATGGGATTCGATCCTGGGTCTCCAGGATCTCGCCCTGGGCCAAAGGCAGGAGTCAAACCGCTGCACCACCCAGGGATCCCTCCCTTTGCTTTAAAACCCTCCACCGAGTTCTGCTGCTCTAAGCTCTAAGGATGAAACCCAGGTTCCCAACTCTGGTCCCTACAACCGCGGCCCCAGAGATGTGCACACCCTAAGCCCCGGAAGCTGGTCATGCTATCTTACATGGCGACAGACTTTGCTGATGCAATTACATCAAGGATCTTCAAACGGGAAGATTACCCTGGAATATCGGAGGGGCCTCGACGTCATCATACGCGTCCTTATGAAAGTGAAGCAGAAGGGCCAGGGTCAGAGGAGGAAGATGTGAACCAAGGTGGCCCCTAGAATCTGGAAAAATTCAAAGGAGCCAGAGGAGAATGGTGCAAAGGAACGTTTCCGAGTAAGCGCCCACGTTCGCACATTATCCTCTCTGACAGCGTAGAACCACAGGCTTCTGGAAATCATCAAGCACGATGTAGACACGAATCAGCCACAGTATTTATTAAGTACCCTCTGTGTGCCAAGGCCTCTACTTTTTTTTTTAATTTATATATTTATTTTAGCGAGAGAGAGGAGAGAGGAGGGGCAAAGGGAGAGAAATTCTGAGCCGACTCTGTGCTGAGCACCTGGAGCCCACGCGGGGCTCAACCTCACAGCCCTTAAGATCCCCACCTGAGCCAAACCCGAGCGGATGCCTCGCCAACCGTGCCCCCAGGTACCCCTACCCACAGATGTGATCCAAGTAGGTTGACTAGCAGTGCCCCCCAAATATGTTCAGACTGAGTCCCCCCCAACCTGTGAATATGACCTTATTTTGAAAAAAAAGTGTCCTTGCAGACATGATTACACCTAGGACCTCATGATAAGATGGTCCCAGACTCGGGTTGCCCTACCTCCTACCAGAGGCTGCCGTCTAAGAGAAAGGCGGGAGGCCCTCCGAGGCCAGGGACACGGGGGCAGGCCCGGGAAGACAGGGCAGAGCCTGGAGCTGCATCGCCGCCCGCCGCGCCGGCCGGGGCTGCTGGAAGCTGGAGGGGCCAAGGAAGGACTGTCTCCCCGAGTCTCCAGGCGGAGCCCAGACCCCTGGCCTGCGGGACTGGGGAGAGGGCATGTCTGCTGTCTTGAAGCCCCGTTGGTGACCAGTGCTCAGGGCAGCCTGGCCCTGGGGACTCCTTGCCGACTGCCCCCCGAGGGGACTCGGAGCACCCCGTCTGCGGGGACCTGGCTGTCCATACCCGCAGGCGCCCAAACGCGAGGATGGACAATGCTCGGCAGCGGTCTCCGCAGTCGGGGCAGGGAGCAAGGCCCAGAGGCCCCTGCCGGGCCAGGCGCCCCCCGGGGCCGGGTCATGGTGCCAGGCGCGGGCCAGGGTCCCGGTGGGAGTTGTCACTGGGTCCCGGGAGCGAGGCTCCTTGAAGCCCCACCAAACTCGACGGCCGAAGGGATGGGGGCTAGAGAGAGCTCAGCAGCCACAGAGGGGCGGGCAGGGGGCCGGGTGGGCCCGAGGCTGGCCGCGGGGCTCAGGGCGCAGGGGCCCGCTCCTTTCTCCCCGGAGAAGGCGATGCTTGGAAAGGGGGGTGTCACCTGGCCTGGGGCCCTCGGACACACCACATGTTCACTGCAGGAGAGCGGCATCCCGGGCCTCCTGGTGGCACATCGTCCGTCCCAGACAGAGCCACAGGCCCAGGGTGGTGGAGGCGGGCCCCACGCTCGTGATACAGTCGGGGCAGGGAGTTCAGCGCCCACGGACGGGGCCAGGGCCCCAGGGTGAGACCTGTAAGACCTCCTGAGGCCTGAGGCTTCCCCACGCTTGCTTTTCCTCCCCTGCACCCCTTCCCTGAGCTGCTTCTGTGAAACCCCAGGGTGGAGACTTCCCATGGACTTGTGTGAGGAAGGGGTTGGGCCCCAGGAAGGCAAGCCAACCTGCACATCCTGCCTCCAAGTTGGGAAGTGAACCCACAGATAACGAGGGTACCATTGCCTTGAGAGAGGGAAGGGCCCTCAGCAGCCTGGGGCCTGCAGGAGAGAAAAAGGAGCACAGGGGGGCCTACCTCAGCCTGGACCACAGGCGGCCTCTGGGGTTTGACCACAGACAGGTGCAGGGAAAGTGAGGGGGCCCTGCTTCAAGCCAGGGCATCTGGTACCATGGAATTTGCCGGAGCGTGACCTCCTTGCCCGCGCTCCCTGGCCCCACGTGTGCTAATAGCCTTGGCAAGTGGAAGTCGGTGGCCTCTTCTGGAACCACATCTGTATGTGTGCTTCACAGGAACCTTTAAACAAATCTTAGTCCCAAGTGATTCATTATTCTGTGACATGGGTTGGCTGTTGGCAGGTCTGTGACACCATATACAAAAGCTGAGCTATTTCGGGGCTTGCACTTCTGAGTCATCTTGCCAACTTGCTGTGTGTATTTTCTACCGCCGTCCTGTAATCACATTCTTTCATTCAGTGAAAACAGGTGATAATTATGTTTTTACCTTCTCTGCCCTTCTTTTTTTTTTTTTTTTTTTTTTCCAAGATCAAAAGAACAACAACCGAAAAGGCAGGTAGGGCTTGCTTTAATATCCCGTGGAGACTTCTAAAACCAACCTTGACGCTAGCGCCCCACCTTAGTTCGGAAATTGCAAATAAGCTACTATAAATGTTCTTCTGAGATGTGCGATAAGCAGAAGTGTCTATCCAGAGAGCCTGGCAGCTGTAGGGCCCATCTACTCATGGGCTCATCTTACCGGATGACCAAGTCTTCAAAAATCCTTTTCTATGTTCCACAGATGTGCTTTGTCGACACATCATTGCTACTGAAGTCTAGGAAGTTGGTCTTAAGCACCTCGGTATGGGTCAACACCAAGCGGGCTGAAGGAGAGGGGAAACTACATAGGGACTCAAGAAAAGATGGATTTATATGGCGGAGAAGAGCACAAAACGCGCGTTTCACTTACTACGCTATTTCCGGAAGGTCTCTCTTGGCAACTTTTAAGTGTTCCATCGTCATTTCTCGGGGTGGGGGGGGACGGGGGGAGGGCTTCTTAGCTGTTCGAATGCGGTGACAAGATGAGAGAATTATGATATGAAGGGTAAGAGATAGTCTGACTCCTCTGATTGAAAAATGTTTCTCCATTTCCCCCTTTTATGCCACCTTGAAACCCTCTCTACTTGACTGCGTCGCACTGGCTGGAGCTGCATTGCACACACTCCCAGGGACGCACGCTTCCCCATTCATGTGACCACATTAGGAAGTTAGAAGCATAACTTTGACTCAACAGGAATTTTTCTGTCCACGTGTTTTCCGTATACAAGCCTTCGGGCCTCGGATGAGGGTCTGTAATCGGTGCCAAGTTTATTCTCAGGGGCATGTAACCCAACTGTTGTTTTTGGTTTTGTTGTTACTGTTTGCTGTTTTTAAAGTGAACTCTAAAAAACAAAATTAAATAAAAAAATAAATAAACTCTATACCCAATGGGGGGCTCAAACTCACCACCCAGAGACCAAGAGTTGCGCACTCTTACCAACTGAACCAGCCAGGTGCCCCCCAACAGAGAGTTTTGCGAGAAACTTGGACCTCAGAGATCTTTCCATGGTCATTTATTTATCCAAGCAAATGCCCTAAGATTACTGAGGGCTGCAAGTCAACACTTAAAGAATGGCACACCCCGACAGCTGAAAGTCTGGAATGTTCTCAATTTTTAAAATGTTTCCTAGATGCTGCACATGGCAATTTCGTTCTTCAGCCGTGACGACAGGGGTCCAGACCATGCTTTTTGTGGAGATATTTTCTCAATACATTTTAGGCTCAAGTTAACTCTATACTGAAGTGAAAATGCATGTATTTTAGGGAACTGAAAGCGACTTAAGACGGCTGGACCACAGTGTTGGTGTTGATTAATAACAATTAGTCTTTTTTTGTTGAAATCAACAGAGAATCCAATTTACACTGATTTAATGAAAGAATTTCATTGTCTCACCTAAAAGGTATGCGGTTGTTCAAGCCAGGGCTCATTCAGGCTATGGGTAAGGCTTGATGGGCTAAGGCTCTCATTTCTTTTCCTCTCTCTGTTCTGACTTCCACTTCGAGGGCTGTATCCTCAAGCAGACTTCCTTCACGGTCTCAAGGTGAAGGCCAACAGTCCTGGGGTCGTAGGACTCCTTGTTCACGTCAGGAGGAGAGAGCACATCTTTTTCTTCAGCTGTTGACTACACTTCCTCGGTTTCATTCCAGGAATGGGACCAGTTCCTGGGTCCGGGAGTCTGGGGCAGCGGGCTGGGCAAAAGCCAACTCATCCTCCGAGCCAAGGGTGAGTTGATCCCACCTAAACCATTTTGCTAAGAATGGATATAAAAATGTTTACGCAAAAGAAAGCTGGAATAACGTTTTACCAAAAGAAGAGTACGTGGATACAAGAAGGGAAAAGTAACCAATATCCCCTATTAAGTGTTTTGGGGGGGAACCGTGAGCTATGCAGAAAGGGAGGCTGAGGAGTCGTAGTGAAGGCCGTCGTTAAGGAGTCTGAGCTTGGCATCCTCTGAAGGGCCGTAATCCGCAGTTACCACCCAACATCCTCAGAGCGCTCTCCCGAGGCATTTAATACCCAGCGCAGAAGTAACGTACAGGCGTAGGGAGCATCACCGGAGCTTACCAACACACCGGGTTTTTTTTTTTCCTCCTTCTCACATACCCAAGAAAAGGCCTATGCAAATATTCACTTCTGCCCTCCTCTTGAGGGTGACAGCGATGGCCAGACGTTGAGGTGGGTGGGCCCCAAGAGCAAAGAGGCCTGCATCCCTCAGTAGTCCCTGCAAGGATGTCAGCTGCCTTGGAAAGTGGCCGCGTATTCTGGTTATTGATTTCCGTGTGTCAGGTCACTCCAGAGCTTGTTGGCTTTAAAGCGATAATGGTGTCTGATCTCTCGTGGTTCCGGGTGCGCTGAGTGGGCCTAGACAGTTCTCACTGTCTCATACCGTTGCACAGCTGTTGACTGGAGCTGCAGTCCTCTGACCGCTCGCCTGAGCTCGATGTCCAAAACGGCCAGAATTGGTGCAATGGACTGAGTGCTCTAGAGCTCTCAGCCACTGAGCCTATGTGTCTTGGGCTTCTTACCGCCTGGGTCCTGGGTTCTGAGAAGAACGCATCCCGAGCTCAATGTTTCAAGAGACCCAGGAGGAAAGAGAAGGCCTCTTCGGCCTTATCCTTGGGTATCCCATACCTTCACTGCTGCCATATTCTGTTGGCCAAGGCAAGCCCCCAAGGCCAGTCCAGGCCCAAAGCGAGGGAAATCAGACTCCCACACTTTATCCAGGGAGGAAGATATGGTACAGGAGGGGAAAGCATCGACAGTGGCCATCTTTTATGATCTACTATATCCGATCTACAGTGGCCTTTGGATGAGCAAGGAATGATTTTATGTGCTAAGCCATTGACATTTGGGGGTTGGTTTGTTCCCTTAGAATAAGCCTCCCTTAAGCTATCAAACAGAATGGAATTCTGAAAATATGAAATTGCAGAAAATATGAAAAAGTCCAAAGAGAAAGAATGACTATGATTAACCTTTCGCGTGTTTCCTGATCTCTTATGCACAGTTTTATATAGTTATCACGCCATATAGATGAGTTTGGTGTTTTCCTCCCACTTGGAATTATAATATAAATATATCCCTTTCCTACCCAGAAGTCTTAGTAAAGAAATTACTGAACAATATTTCATTGACAAAGTGCTCAACTGCTTCCAAATAGACATCGAGTGTTTCCCCCTTCGTTTAGCGCCATGTATGATACTGCCATAAATCTTTGTGCATAAAGTGTTCCTTCTTTTAGATAAATACACTCATTCATCTTTAGATCTCTGATTTGGAAAGGTTTTATCCTGATAAATTTCTTGAGATCAGCCCTAACTGTAACCTCGATGGACAACACAACACCCCAATTTATATTTCCAGTCCAGACCTCTCTGCTTACTCTAGACTTGACATCACTCACTCCTCAAACCAGCTCCTTTCCCAGGCGTCTTAATCTCAGTAAAGGAGCCACAATCTGCTCAACTGCTCAAGCCTGAAAGCGGGAGTCGCTCTTCATTCCTTCCATCCTCTTGCCTTCTTGCAGTCACTTAGCAAGTCCTACCTGTTTTATCTCCAAAACACACCTCATTTCTCCATGTCTTTTTTTCCCAAAGCTGCCTGCCTGGCCCAATCTAGCATTGTCTTCCCCTGAGCTACTGCAATGTTTTGCTAAGAGGTCTTCCTGCTTCCATTTTTGTCTTCGATTCTGAGTAAAATACGTTAAAACTATAAATAATATAGTGTCACTCTCCTGCTTATAACCCTTTAGTTCAACGCCCTTCCGGTTCGGGCCAGAACCCTTCTGGCCTCTACCCACCTCACTTAGCTCTTAACATCTGATCCTCCCTGGCCACCCTGAGCTTTCTAGTCAGAGTCCCCTGTAAACTCTTTCTGTCTCAGGCCCTTTGCCTATGTTCCTTATCGTCCCAGAACGCTTTCCCCTAGCTCTTCCAGGAGTTGCCTCTTTCTCATCTTTCAATTGTCATCTTCTTAGAGAAGTCGTATGGACTATTCTAATTAAAATATCCATTTACTTTCCATTAAATACTCTGTGAAGGCTCCAGAACTTTTTTTTCTTTTTCTTTTTTTCTTTTTTCTTTTCTTTTTCCTAATGCTGATGGGGGCTCCAGAACTTTTATAGAAGAATTAGTTTAGGGCCAATAATCTGGTTGAGAGTGTGCGATGGTGGGAGGGGCTGGTGGCAACGTTCAGCTAGGATACCTGTCTTGAAGATGCATTTGCAGAACAACTTATGTGAGACACCGAGAGACTATCAATTGTCTCCTCAAAGACCGGTTAATAGTGGTGGTGGGGTTGATGGATATTATGGGGATAAAATACCTCCTACCCTCAACAGTCCCGGGTGATGTCACAGTGCTCGCCATGTCTGTTCCCTTCACTGCACTCATCACTGTCTCTAATTACCTCATTATCTGTGTTTCCTCCCCTTGCTAGGAGGTAGGGTCCTTAGAGACATGGCCTGGTCTGTCTTCCCTACATGCCCCACGCCACCCCCAACTCTAAGAACAATACCTACTCATAGCAGTCAACTGCTATGTCAATGGATTTAAAAAATCCATAGCAGGATTTTTTAAATCAATTAATGAATTACTTTATAAATAAATAGGACTGATTCACTCTATCTTGTATTTCCAATCCTGACTCTATCCCCAAGTAGATTTCCATGGATTATTTTGGTCCTCAAATCCATGGTGTACATGTTTATATCTATACATGTACATGGTGTATATGTTTTTATATATATATATATATATATATATATATATATATATATATATATGACACCCTATTTTGGGGAAATGTTCTCCTAGCCTCAGGCAGGAAGGCAGAGGCTAAGAGAAAATAAAGCAAAAATATGATGGAGATAATATGAAAGAAAAATGACGGGAAAAGGGTTCTGTTCTTGGAGAACATGAGAAGAAAGTGCTTGTGTAGCAGAAGAGGCCATTCATACCTTTGCTCTATCATTAAAAAGCTATTCAGTGTTTTCCAGATCAAAATGTTCTTTCCGGCCTTTAGGAGTTTTGACCCCCGCTTCGGGAATAGTCCTCTGCACCGCCTCCCACAGGCTCTGGCTGTGAGCCTGCGTCTCCGACTGGGCTCCCTGTCTCTTGGCTGGGTTGCCGGCCTTGCCACTCGGTTTCATTTCCAAATTCGGGTTTCCTTGTGTGTGAGTCAGCGCAGTGAACAGTGATCGTACGTGCTGGGCCTCAAGTGAGGAGAAGCAGGGCCACTGCTTACTCTCCGGAGTGCTCTTCTCGGTTGGCCGCCCCGGCCCTCTTCTGGAACCAGAGGCCCTTTGTCCTCTGGGACAAAGCTGGTGTTGGGGGCTGCTCCAGAGCCAGAGGGAGCCTAGGTGAGGAGTGCGACTGCGTGGCTACAGGCTTGTTTTCATGGGTTTTGTTCCGTTTGTGAGCACTCCTTGTTCGTTGTCAATCCAATCTAGAGTGTGGAAGGAGTCACTACTAGAGAGACACAACTATGGAGGAAGGACCTTTGCAAGAACTGGCCAGAGACCTATAAATCAGGCATGTCGAGGTTTAATATGACATTTCTTGCCTTTTCACCTAAGTGATGAAATTTATACTTTAATAATGATTTCAACGGCAACAACATTTACTCCTACAACGCGACCACCACATCCACTGTTTCCTGAGTGCCTACTGTTTTCCAGGCGCTAGTGTTTGCTATGTGCTTGGCTTATATTATCCTCGATCTTTATGATCCTCGGACAGAAGGGACTATTTTTCCATTTTTATGGATTTTACTGACAAGAAAATTGAGCAGATCAGAAGAGTTAACCCATTTATACAAAGTCATACAGCGGGCAGCCCCAGTGGTGCAGCGGTTTAGCGCCACCTGAGCCCGGGGTGTGATCTGGAGACCTGGGATCGAGTCCCACATCGGGTTCCCTGCATGGAGCCTGCTTCTCCCTCTGCCTGTATCTCTGCCTCTCTCTCTCTCTCTCTCTCTCTCTCTGTGTGTGTCTCTATGAATAAATAAATAAAAATCTTAAAAAACACTTGACAGAAAACTTTTAAAAAAAATCATACAGCTAATAATTTGCAGAATCAGAATTTGAACCCAGGCTCTAACTGGCTCCAAACTCTGAAAGTTTTTATTTTTACTTGAAATGAATTTTTAAATGAAATCACGCTTAAATCTCTTCTCTTTCCATAACAGTATGAATGACCTATTTATACTAGTACTCCAGGAAAGTATATTGCTTTTTAGAATAGATTCTCTTGATAATATTTGGATTTGAAGTTTCTTCTCAGTTTTATTTAATCTGGCACCAACTTTTAAAAACATGATACAGTATTCCAGCTTTGCAGGTCCTGCACTTATCTTAAGCTAGTCATATAGAAGGTAAACTTTTTCAATAACTGCTTGTTGACGTTAATGTTTTGTCATTTATAAGAGTTAATGTAGAGGAAGAAGGCATTTGTTGTATAATTCCACTCTAGCGGCAGGAAAGGTAATGTGCAAATAATTTAGAAGTTTTCTACAGAAGAAAGCAGCCATTGTGCCTTTTTGTGCATGAGTACGTGAATATGACTTTTACTTCATTGAAAACTTATCCGTGATTGTGCCTTGTGTTTTTTTAAATCAAATAATACATATTTACTACAGAAGATTGGTAAACACACACACACACAGAAGAAAATCATGCATAATCCTACCAAAGATAAAAAATTAATATAGTCGTATGTATTACATATCTTTTTTATTCAAAAGTTTATATCATTTACAAGTAATTGACTACACTACCTGGAATGTATTTCACAACAGGGCGTTAAAGCTTGTGTATCTGGTATGACAGAGATGAGCTTGGAACTAGTCCCTTAGTTTCAAAGATGACACGAGGTGTCCCTGTTGGAAATACATAAACTTGGTTTGGAGTGAAGCAAATCCCTCATCAATTTATACCCACCGTTGGGAAAATGCACAGGATTCTTGATGGATACTAGATTCCTCTGTTAAAGCTCCCAAGATCAATATCAAATTTCTGCCAAGATAATTTAATTCTTTAAAATATTAAAATATTAAAATTTCTTCCTTGTTCAAATTTACATGTCAGTTTTTGATGCTAAGGCAAGATAGCTTGACAGATGGCTGAAAGAGCAGTCGCCTGAGAAATTTACAATAAATTTCAATTTACAATAAATCTTTCAAGAAATGAATTAAAGTTCCTTCCGAAAAGCTTCTCAGCTCCCCAAGCTTAAATTCCAAATTTTCCAAGAGACATACGTAATATTCTTTTGTTGTTTTTGCAGGGACTTTACCTTTTAGAGCAGTTTTAGGTTCGGAGCAAAATTAAGTGGAAAGTATAGTTCCAGAGAACTCCTACCCCCACACAAGCACACCTCCCCCACTATCAACATACTGCACCAAAGCGGCACATTTATTAAAATCAATGAACCTACATCGACATGTCCTTATCGCCCCAAGTCCACAGTTTATATCAAGGTTCACTCCTGGTATTAGGGATTCTATGACTTTTGACAAATATGTAGCGACATGCATCCACTGTATAGCATCACACAGTATAATTTCACTGCCCTAACAATCTTATTTTCCCTCCCTTCCCCCAAACGCCTGGCAACCACTGATCATTTTACTGTCTTAAAATATTTTTTAGAAGATTTTATTTATTTAAGAGAGAGAGAGAGTGCGCATGAGTAGTGGAGAGGGGAAGAACAGCAGCAGATCCCACTGAGCAGGGAGCCGGATGCGGGACTCGGCCTGAGCCAAAAGCAGCCGCTCAGCCACTGAGCCACCCCGCGCCCCTGTCTTGCAATATTTTTTAGAGAACTTACTATGTCATTTAATCGGAAAACGTTTCTAAATGATCTTCTAAGTAAGAGCTGACTATCAGGCTCTCTGATAAAACAGCATGGAACTGTATTTCCACGAGTCACTGGGCCTTCCTGCTTCAAAGAAGAAAGTATGCAATGATGCAATTTGGGGATGTGGTTATAACTCAGATTATTCTCTTCACATAATGAAGTTTCATAAGGAATATAGTATCTCTGTTCCCACTTTCTGCAGCCCAGGATCTGCAGTAAATGTGACTGGGCCACGCTGGTCGTAGGACACAAGTGGCCAGGAGAGCCACAAACATCCCATACTTAAATGTTTAGAAAGACCCTCTGTGTAGGATAGATTGTTCCCCCATAGCCAGGGAGCATTTTTTTTTCTCCTGCAGGAAGGATAAATTCCCTTTTTGTTCACTGAGGAATTAGAAAAAAGCATAAAATACATTTAATTTTTAATCATGTGGCTGTCAGTCTGGACCTATTTTGAGACTGGATATTTAAGACATCTATCCTAACTTGCTTTCAATTATTCAGTATAGTTTCTTTAGTGCTTTATTCTATATATGTTTTAACTTTTGGGGGGGGATAATTTCAAACTTACAGTTTGCACAAATAGAAATTTTACCAAGAACACGCATACACTCATTATCCAGATTCACTTACTAACATTTTACTCCAGTTGCCTTAGCATATACATAGGTGGTTTCTTTCTTTCATAGGTAATATTTAAATTATATGTTATATATGAAATGTTTTTTTAATCATTTGAGGGTATATTCTATGCCTCATGGTCCTCATGGTCCTTTACCCCTAAATACTTTTGTGTATATCCTAAAAAGAAGGACATTCTCTTGTATAACCAAGATGATAAATTTAACTCTAATATAATACCTTTATCTACTTTTCAGTCCATATTCCAATTTTTTCAACCAGCCCAATAACATCCTTCGTAGGGTTCTCCCTTTCGACTACAGGACCCAGTCGAGGGTCAGATATTCTATTTAGTTGTCATGTGTCTTTCTTTTGGGAAAGGGAATAGGTGGCAGAGGAAGACACAGAGAGAGATTCTTAAGTAGGCGCCACGTCCAGCACAGAGCCTGACACGGGGCTGGATCCCATGACCCTGAAACCATGACCTGAGCCGAAATGAGGAGTTGAACACCTAAGCAACTAAGCCACCCAGGCATCCCTGTCATGCCTCTTTCACCTCTTTTAATCTGGAACATGTCCACTGCCCTTTTTAAAGAATACAGCCCCATCACCCCCTTTAAAAAACAGAATATTATGTTTTCAGGTTTGTCTGATATTTTCCCAGAAGCCTAGGGAAGTAGCCCTTCTCTGATCCGAGCTGCCTGTTGGAGGCCTTCCTGGAGAATACTGATTTCTCCTTTTCTTTTGCCTTTCGAACCTCCCATAGGTGTCTCTACTGGCAGGATTTGACCTGGGACATTCAGGGGAGAGTCTTCTGGAACACTGCATTCTGGGCTTTCTCTCATGGCGAAGAGGAGGATGCAGAGAGGGTCGGCAATAATGCTGGGGGAAAAACAGAGAAGACAAGGAAAGATGGCAGGAGTCACAGCTACGTGAAGGGCTTCACTGTCTAGGTAGAGACGTGGCTGGAGCACTGGGTCCCCTGGCAGAAAAGACTTTGGTATAGTTTAGAAACAACAGGAGGGCGGCATGACTGGAACTCGGCGGAGCTTGGCATCATTTCACGGTGGATAGGCTGGCAGAGGTTGGATGGTGCTGGGCTTTCTAGGACCTGGTGACAAACCGGGATTTTGTTCTAAGTGAAATAGTAAAGTCCCTACCCCGGGGAGCATTTCTGGGCAAATTAGAAAAAGGCATCCACTCCTCAAGGCATTTCTATCTTGTTGGAAAATGTCGTAGAACACTTTTAGTAGAACAAGGCACTTCTTTGAAATCTGCCCCAGGATGCTTGTAATAAATACAAAAATTGCAATGCTCCAATGTGAAAGGCCCTCTTCCAAAGTATAATTCGACCACGACCTGTACAACTGTACACGGCAGCCTCTGTGGGGAGCCACGGAAAGCTCCTGCGGGGAAGGAGTACGATCCTGTGTTGTCCCTCATGCAGGGAACACAAGGACAGGAGAGGATTTCAGATGAAGGGTTTTGGAGGCAGAGCCTACAATATTTTGGAAGCAAAAGAATTGCACAGAGGAAAGAGGGAAGAGGATGAGATGCTGATGACTCATCAGGTTTTTGGGTGGCCGTGCAAGGTCACTGAGATGGGCACGACTAGCAGACCAAGGTCTTCAGAAGGAAGACGTCCGAGAGTGAATAAAATCCAGATGTTTGCCAGCTTTCCTTGAATGCTCTGCTTTCAACGCAAAGTTCACCAAACTCTTGTCTTTTCCAAAATAAACACCTCGAAAAACTTACCCACTAGAATCAAGGACAATAATGAGAGCTTCGCCTTTCGGGTTTATCGAAGTGGGTTAAACTCAACTTTTACCAATATTTCCAAGTTCCTCTAGGTTTCAGGCACTCAGCTAGAGACTTTACACACCTTATCTCATTTCCTACGCTCGGCAGTCCAGGAGGTAGTTCCTATTTTTATCTTCATTTTACAGAGGAGATGTGAAGCTCAGAGAGCGGTCTTGTCACTCCATGTGAACGTGGTGCCGTGGTTACACGGCCCAGTCCTAAGTCGATCCTATTGCCTTAGTCCCTTGCTTATTTTGGGTTGGTCAGGGCTATCCAATGGTACTTTCTGCAGTATTTGCTGCACTGTCCAGTAGTCATGTGGCTATTAAGTACTTGAAGTGTGGTCAGTGTGACTGCGAACTGAATTTTTATAACTATGTGTGGTTAGTGGCTACCATACACGTCAGTACAGCTCTGAATCTGTGGAGTCCAAATTGGGTTGTGCACAGCCCAGGTTGAGGACAAAACATGAAGAAAGACACCCCACACCACGTTTTAAATAATTATTTCTGATTTTTTGTGTGTATGTTTTATAATGTACCTAATAAATTAGGTACATACTTAAAGAAATGTGTAATATATATATTACACAGATTATTACGAATGAAATGAATATGCATTATACACAATAATTGTTATCTAGCACTTACGTAGCACTTAGCCATGCACCAGGCACTATGTTTTAGCCAGTGAGTTCAATATTAACTCATTGAATCTTCATAATCATACTGTGAGGTTGATACTTTCATTGTGGTCTTTTTGGCTTCTCACGCCCTGCATTTTAGGTTAAGCTAAATAAGTATTTTGGAAGGGGAGAGCAGGTAAACATTATTACTGATGGCCGAGTGACCAAAAATGTTTGGTGATCATTGGTGTAGACTGGACACAGCAACTCCTAATCTGAAAAATTTTAAAAAGAAATTTGGGATGATGAGCTCACCTTTCCCACCCTCCCCCCCCCCACTAATAAACTGTTGGTTTGCATGTAGAGGGGGATGAGGCTGCATGAAGGTGGGGGGTAGGGTGATGGCTAAAACGAGCATCCTGGGGACATTCGAACTCTTCTACAGAGACAACTGACTCACATGTGTGAAGATGGGTGGGGGGTGGTGTGACTGGGTGACGGGCACTGAGGGGGGCACTTGACGGGATGAGCACTGGGTGTTATGCTATATGTTGGCATATAGAACTCCAATTAAAAAATACACACACAAAAAAGATGTGTATAACAGTGATACTAGATGGTTCCCCATTTTAAAAAAAAAGTTCATTCTTGCTAATTTTGTTCAAGTTACGAATTTTATTTAAAAAAAAAAAAAGATTTGTTTCTGAGACATTGCAATAGGGGAGGGAGGATAGGAGCTGAAGACCCGGAGGGAGTAGAACCTGGGATCCTAAGAAAGTGGATCGGAACCAAGGCCTGCTCACCTTCCCTCGGTGGGTGCTCGCTCACCTGCAGCCTCGGTGCTGGCGGCCCTAATCCAAGACCTGAGTCTTCAACCAAGGTTAAGCAGCCTTGCAATGAACGAGCATCGGAAAAGGTAAGACTCACCTGGACCCACCTGGCAGCTGCACGTCTCTAGTGCAGGGTGTGCGGGGTGTGCGGGGTTGCGGGGTGTCCGGGGTGTGCGGGGTTGCGAGGTGTGCGGGTGCCCGGGGTTGCGGGGTGTGGAAGGTGTGCAGGGTGTGCGGGGTTGCGGGGTGTGCAGGGTTGCGAGGTGTCCAGGGTGTGCGGGG
>JAEUCK010006567.1:0-12856 GCA_017311455.1 Otocyon megalotis megalotis
TTAGGGTTAGGGTTACGTTTATGGTTACGGTTAGGGTTACCTAGAGCTTAGGTTTACGGATAGGTTTAAGGTTAGAATTAGGGTTACGGTATAATATAAGGTTAGGTTTAGGTTTAGGGTAAGGGTTATGGCACAGGTTAGGGTTAGGGATAGGGTTAGGATTAGGTTTAGGGTCAGGGTTACGGTACCGGTTAGGTTTAGAGTTAGGTTTAGGGTTAGGGTTTCCGTACAGGTTAGGGTTAGGGTTAGGGTTACCGTACTGGTTTGGGTCAGGGTAGGGTTAGGGTTAGGGTTGCGTAACAGGTTAGGGTTAGGGTTAGGTTTAGGTTTAGGGTAAAGGTTCAAGCAAGGGTAAGGTTTGGGATTAGTGTTAGTGTTATGGTACCAGACAGGTTAGGTTCAAGGTTAGGGTTAGGGTTAGGGTTAGGATTAGGGGTTAGGTTTAGGGTTAGGGTTAGAGGTTAGGGTTGGGATTAGGGACTAGGGTGAGGGTTAGGGTTAGGGAAGGGTTAGGGTTAGGGGTTAGGGTTAGGGTTATGGTTAGGGTTCGGATTAGGGTTAGTGGTAGGGGTTAATGGTAGGGGTTAGGGTTAGGTTTAGGGTCAGGTTTAGGGTTAGGGGTTAGGGTTCGGGTTAGGGTTAGGGTTAGGTTTAGGGCTTAGGGTTAGGGTTAGGGTTAGTGTTACCGTACAGGTAAGTTTTACGGTTAGATCGAGGGTTAGGGTTAGGGTTACGGTATATGTTAGGTTTAGGGTTAGTGTTAGGGTTTCGGTACAGTTTAGGGTTAGAGTTAGGATTAGGTTTAGTCTTACGGTACAGGTTAGAGTTAGGGTTACGGTTAGGGTTAGGTTTAGGGTTAGGGTTACGGTACTGGTTACATTTAGCTTTAGGGTTATTGTTATGGTACAAGTAAGTTTTCCGGTTAGGGTTAAGTTTAGGGTTAGGTTTAGGGTTACGGTACAGCTTAGGTTTAGTTTTAGGGTTAGTGTTACGGTACAGGTAAGGGTTACGGTTAGGGTTAAGGTTACGGTTAGGGTTGCGGTATAGTTGTGGTTTAGGATTACAGGTAGGGTTAGGATTAGGGTTAGGGTTACGGTTCTGGGTAGGGTTAGGTTTAGGGTTTGGGTTACGGTACAAGTTAGGGTTAGGGGTAGGGTTAGTGTTAGGGTTAGGGTTACGGTACAGGTTGGGGTTAGAGTTAGGTTTGGGGTTAGGGTTAGTGTTACGGTACAGGTAAGTTTTACAGTTAGTTTGAGGGTTAGGGTTAGGGTTACAGTACAGGTTAGGTTTAGGGTAAGGGTTAGGGTTAGGGTTAGAGTTGCAATACCGTTTAGGTTTAGGGTTACGATTAGGGTTATGGTATCGTTTAGGTTTAGGGTTAGGGGTATTGTTAGGGTTAGGGTTAGTGTTACGGTACAGGATAGGGTTAGGGTTAGATTTAGTTTTAGGTTTTTGGTGCAGGTTACGGTTATGGTTAGGGTCAGGGTTAGGGTGACGTTCAGGTTAGGGTTAGGGTAAGGGTTATGGTATAGGTTAGGGTTAGGGTTACGGTTAGGGTTAGGTTTACACTTAGGGTTATGGTACCGTTTAGGTTTAGGGTTAGGTTTAAGGTTAGGTTTAACGTACAGGTTAGGTTTAGGGTTAGGGTTAGGATTAGGGTTAGGTTTAGTGTTACCATACAGGTTAGAGTTAGGGTTAGGGTTAGGGTTAGAGTTAGGGTTACGGTTACGGTTACGTTTAGGGTTACGGTAGAGGTTAGGGTTAGGGTTAGGGTTAGGGTTAGAATTAGGTTTACGGTATAGGTTAGAGTTAGGTTTAGGGTTAGGGTTAGGGTGTATGGTACAGGTTAGGGTTAGGGTTAGGTTTAAGATTAGGTTTAGTGTTAGGGTTATGGTACCGGTTAGGTTTAGAGTTAGGTTTAGGGTTAGGGTTTCCGTACAGGTTAGGGTTAGTGTTAGCGTTCGCGTTAGGGTTAGGGTTAGGGTTACCGTACTGGTTTGGGTCAGGGTTAGGGTTAGGGTTAGGGTTGCGTAACAGGTTAGGGTTAGGGTTAGGGTTAGGTTTAGGGTTAAGGTTCAAGCAAGGGTAAGGTTTGGGATTAGTGTTAGTGTTATGGTACCCGACAGGTAGGTTCAGGTTAGGGTTAGGGTTAGGGTTAGGATTAGGGGTTAGGTTTAGGGTTAGGGTTAGAGGTTAGGGTTGGGATTAGGGATTATGGTGAAGGTTAGGGTTAGGGAAGGGTTAGGGTTAGGGTTTAGGTTTAGGGTTAGGATTAAGGTTAGGGGTAGGGGTTAGTGGTAGGGGTTAGGGTTAGGTTTTGGTTCAGGTTTAGGGTTAGGGGTTAGGTTTCGGGTTAGGGTTAGGGTTAGGTTTAGGGCTTAGGGTTAGGCTTAGGGTTAGGGTTAGTGTTACCGTATAGGTAAGTTTTACGGTTAGATCGAGGGTTAGGGTTAGGGTTACGGTATATGTTAGGTTTAGGATTAGGATTAGGCTTTCGGTACAGTTTAGGGTTAGAGTTAGGGTTAGGTTTAGCCTTACGGTACAGGTTAGGGTTAGGGTTTCGGTTAGGGTTAGGGTTAGGTTTGGGTTACGGTACTGGTTACATTTAGCTTTAGGGTTATTGTTACGGTACAGGTAAGTTTTCCGGTTAGGGTTAAGTTTAGGGTTAGGTTTAGGGTTACGGTACAGCTTAGGTTTAGTTTTAGGGTTAGTGTTACGGTACAGGTAAGGGTTACGGTTAGGGTTAGGGTTACAGTTAGGGTTGCGGTATAGTTGTGGGTTAGGATTACAGGTAGGTTTTGGATTAGGGTTAGGGTTTCGGTTCTGGGTAGGGTTAGGTTTAGGGTTTGGTTTACGGTACAAGTTAGGGTTAGGGGTGGGGTTAGTGTTAGGGTTAGGGTTACGGTACAGGTTGGGGTTAGAGTTAGGGTTGGGGTTAGGGTTACTGTTACAGTACAGGTAAGTTTTACAGTTAGTTTGAGGGTTAGGGTTAGGGTTACAGTACAGGTTAGGGTTAGGGTAAGGGTTAGGGTTAGGGTTAGGGTTGCAGTACCGTTTAGGTTTAGGGTTACGATTAGGGTTATGGTACCGTTTAGGTTTAGGTTTAGGGGTATTGTTAGGGTTAGGGTTAGTGTTACGGTACAGGATAGGGTTAGGGTTAGATTTATTTTAGGTTTTTGGTGCAGGTTACGGTTAGGGTTAGGGTCAGGTTTAGGGTGGCGTTCAGGTTAGGGTTAGGGTAAGGGGTATGGTATAGGTTAGGGTTAGGGTTACGGTTAGGGTTAGGTTTACACTTAGGGTTATGGTACCGTTTAGGTTTAGGGTTAGGTTTAGGGTTAGGTTTACCGTACAGGTTAGGTTTAGGGTTAGGGTTAGGCTTAGGGTTAGGTTTAGTGTTACCGTACAGGTTAGAGTTAGGGTTAGGGTTAGGGTTAGAGTTAGGGTTACGGTTACGGTTACGCTTAGGGTTACAGTAGAGGTTAGGGTTAGGGTTAGGGTTAGGGTTAGAATTAGGTTTACGGTATAGGTTAGAGTTAGGTTTAGGGTTAGGGTTAGGGTTATGGTACAGGTTAGGGTTAGGGTTAGGTTTAAGATTAGGTTTAGTGTTAGGGTTATGGTACCGGTTAGGTTTAGAGTTAGGTTTAGGGTTAGGGTTTCCGTACAGGTTAGGGTTCGGGTTAGGGTTCGCGTTAGGGTTAGGGTTAGGGTTACCGTACTGGTTTGGGTCAGGGTTAGGGTTAGGGTTAGGGTTGCGTAACAGGTTAGGGTTAGGGTTAGGGTTAGGTTTAGGGTTAAGGTACAAGCAAGGGTAAGGTTTGGGATTAGTGTTAGTGTTATGGTACCGGACAGGTTAGGTTCAAGGTTAGGGTTTGGGTTAGGGTTAGGGTTAGGGTTAGTGTTAGTGTTACGGTACAGGTAAGTTTTACGGTTATATTGAGGGTTACGGTTAGGGTTACGGTATATGTTAGGGTTAGGGTTAGTTTTAGGGTTAGTGTTAGGGTTTCGGTACAATTTAGGGTTAGAGTTTGGGTTAGATTTAGCCTCACGGTACAGGTTAGGGTTAGGGTTAGGGTTAGGGTTACGGTACTGGTTACTTTTAGATTTAGGGTTATTGTTATGGTACAGGTAAGTTTTACGGTTAGGGTTGGTTTAGGGTTAGGTTTAGGGTTACGGTACAGCTTAGGTTTATATTTAGGGTTAGTGTTACGGTACAGGTAAGGGTTACGGTTAGGGTTAGGGTTACGGTCAGGGTTGCGGTAAAGTTTGGGTTAGGATTATGGGTAGGTTAGGGTTAGGGTTAGGGTTACGGTTCAGGGTAGGGTTAGGTTTAGGGTTAGGGTTACGATACAAGTTAGGGTTATTGTACAGGTTGGGGTAAGGGTTAGGGTTTGGGGTTAGGGTTAGGTTTATGATTAGGGGTAGGGATATGGGATATGGGTAGGGGTAGGGTTAGAGTTAGTGTAGCTTTGGTGTTAGGTGTTAGGTTTAGGGTTAGTGTTAGGGTTAGGGTTAGTGGTTAGTTTTAGGGTTAGAGTTAGGGTTAGGGGATACGGTTAGTGTTAGGGTTAGGATTAGGGTCACGGTTAGGGTTAGGTTTAGGGTAGGGTTAGGGTTAGGGTTAGGGTTAGTGTTACGGTACAGGTAAGTTTTACAGTTAGGTTGAGGGTTAGGTTTAGGGTTACGGTACAGGTTAGGTTTAGGGTTAGGGTTAGGGCTACGGTTAGGGTTATGATACAGGTTAGGGTTTGGGTTAGGGTTACAGTAACATTTAGGGTTAGGGTTAGGGTTATGGTACCGTTTAGGTTTAGGGTTAGGGGTATTGTTAGGGTTCGGGTTAGTGTTACGGTACAGGTTAGGGTTAGGGTTAGATTTAGTTTTAGGTTTATGGTGCAGGTTAGGGTTAGGCTTAGGGTCAGGGTTAGGGTGACTTTCAGGTTAGGGTTAGGGCAAGGGTTAGGGTAAGGGTTAGGGTTGCAGTACCGTTTAGGGTTAGGGTTAGGGGTATTGTTAGGGTTAGGGTTAGTGTTACGGTACAGGATAGGGTTAGGGTTAGATTTAGTTTTAGGTTTATGTTGCAGGTTACGGTTAGGGTTAGTGTCAGGTTAGGGTGATGTTCAGGTTAGGGTTAGGGTAAGGGTTATGGTATAGGTCAGGGTTAGGGTTACGGTTAGGGTTAGTTTTACACTTAGGTTTATGTTACCGTTTAGGTTTAGGGTTAGGTTTAGGGTTAGGTTTACCGTACAGGTTAGGTTTAGGGTTAGGGTTAGGGTTAGGTTTAGTGTTACCGTACAGGTTAGAGTTAGGGTTAGGGTTAGGGTTAGAGTTAGGGTTACGGTTACAGTTACGGTTAGGGTTACGGTAGATGTTAGGGTTAGGGTTAGGGTTAGGGTTAAAATTAGGTTTACGGTATAGGTTAGGGTTAGGTTTAGGGTTAGGGTTAGGGTTATGGTACAGGTTAGGGTTAGGGTTAGGGTTAGGTTTAGGATTAGGTTTAGTGTTAGGGTTACGGTACCGGTTAGGTTTCGGGTTAGGTTTAGGGTTAGGGTTACCGTACAGGTTAGGGTTAGGGTTACCTAGAGCTTAGGTTTACGGATAGGTTTAGGGTTAGAATTAGGGTTACGGTATAATATAAGGTTAGGTTTAGGTTTAGGGTAAGGGTTATGGCACAGGTTAGGGTTAGGGATAGGGTTAGGATTAGGTTTAGGGTCAGGGTTACGGTACCGGTTAGGTTTAGAGTTAGGTTTAGGGTTAGGGTTTCCGTACAGGTTAGGGTTAGGGTTAGGGTTACCGTACTGGTTTGGGTCAGGGTAGGGTTAGGGTTAGGGTTGCGTAACAGGTTAGGGTTAGGGTTAGGTTTAGGTTTAGGGTAAAGGTTCAAGCAAGGGTAAGGTTTGGGATTAGTGTTAGTGTTATGGTACCGGACAGGTTAGGTTCAAGGTTAGGGTTAGGGTTAGGGTTAGGATTAGGGGTTAGGTTTAGGGTTAGGGTTAGAGGTTAGGGTTGGGATTAGGGATTAGGGTGAGGGTTAGGGTTAGGGAAGGGTTAGGGTTTGGGGTTAGGGTTAGGGTTAGCGTTAGGATTAGGGTTAGGAGTAGGGGTTAGTGGTAGGGGTTACGGTTAGGTTTAGGGTCAGGTTTAGGGTTGGGGGTTAGGGTTCGGGTTAGGGTTAGGGTTAGGTTTAGGGCTTAGGGTTAGGGTTAGGGTGATTGTTACCGTAGAGGTAAGTTTTACGGTTAGATCGAGGTTTAGGGTTAGGGTTACGGTATATGTTAGGTTTAGGGTTAGGGTTAGGGTTTCGGTACAGTTTAGGGTTAGAGTTAGGGTTAGGTTTAGTCTTACGGTACAGGTTAGGGTTAGGGTTATGGTTAGGGTTAGGGTTAGGGTTACGGTACTGGTTACATTTAGCTTTAGGGTTATTGTTACAGTACAGGTAAGTTTTCCGGTTAGGGTTAAGTTTAGGGTTAGGTTTAGGGTTACGGTACAGCTTAGGTTTAGTTTTAGGGTTAGTGTTACGGTACAGGTAAGGGTTACGGTTAGGGTTAGGGTTACGGTTAGGGTTGCGGTATAGTTGTGGGTTAGGATTACAGGTAGGGTTAGGATTAGGGTTAGGGTTACGGTTCTGGGTAGGGTTAGGTTTAGGGTTTGGGTTACGGTACAAGTTAGGGTAAGGGGTAGGGTTAGTGTTAGGGTTAGGGTTACGGTACAGGTTGGGGTTAGAGTTAGGGTTGGGGTTAGGGTTAGTGTTACGGTACAGGTAAGTTTTACAGTTAGTTTGAGGGTTAGGGTTAGGGTTACAGTACAGGTTAGGGTTAGGGTAAGGGTTAGGGTTAGGTTAGGGTTGCAGTACCGTTTAGGTTTAGGGTTACGATTAGGGTTATGGTACCGTTTAGGTTTAGGGTTAGGGGTATTGTTAGGGTTAGGGTTAGTGTTACGGTACAGGATAGGGTTAGGGTTAGATTTAGTTTTAGGTTTTTGGTGCAGGTTACGGTTAGGGTTAGGGTCAGGGTTAGGGTGACGTTCAGGTTAGGGTTAGGGTAAGGGGTATGGTATAGGTTAGGGTTAGGGTTACGGTTAGGGTTAGGTTTACACTTAGGGTTATGGTACCGTTTAGGTTTAGGGTTAGGTTTAGGGTTAGGTTTACCGTACAGGTTAGGTTTAGGGTTAGGGTTAGGATTAGGGTTAGGTTTAGTGTTACCGTACAGGTTAGAGTTAGGGTTAGGGTTAGGGTTAGAGTTAGGGTTACGGTTACGGTTACGTTTAGGGTTACGGTAGAGGTTAGGGTTAGGGTTAGGGTTAGGGTTAGAATTAGGTTTACGGTATAGTTTAAGGTTAGGTTTAGGGTTAGGGTTAGGGTTATGGTACAGGTTAGGGTTAGGGTTAGGGTTAGGTTTAGGATTAGGTTTAGTGTTAGGGTTATGGTACCGGTTAGGTTTCGGGTTAGGTTTATGGTTAGGGTTACCGTACAGGTTAGGGTTTGGGTTAGGGTTAGCGTTAGGGTTAGGGTTAAGTTTACCGTACAGGTTAGGGTCAGCGTTAGGGTTACGGTTAGGGTTAGGGTTAGGTTGGCGTTAGCTTTAGGGTTAGGAGTTGGGGTTGGGGTTAGGTTTAGGGTTATGGGATAGGGGTAGGGTTAGGGTTAGGGTTAGGATTGCTGTTAGGTGTTAGGTTTAGGGTTAGTGTTAGGGTTAGGGTTAGTGGTTAGGTTTAGGGTTAGAGTTAGGGTTAGGAGATACGGTTAGTGTTAGGGTTAGTGTTAGGGTCAGGTTTAGGGTTAGGTTTAGGTTACGGTTAGGGTTAGTGTTACGGTACAGGTAAGTTTTACAGTTAGGTTGAGGGTTAGGGTTAGTGTTACGGTACAGGTTAGGGTTAGGGTTAGATTTAGTTTTAGGTGTATGATGCAGGTTAGGGTTACGTTTAGGGTACGGGTTAGGGTGACGTTCAGGGTAGGGTAGGGTTAGGGTTACAGTACAGGTTAGGGTTAGGGTTATGGTTAGGTTTATGGTTAGAGTTAAGGTTATCGTACTGTTTAGGTTTAGGTTTAGGTTTAGGGTTAGGTTTACCATAGAGGTTAGGTTTAGGGTTAGGGTTAGGGTTAGGGTTAGGTTTAGAGTTACCGTACAGGTTAGAGTTAGGTTTGGTTAGGGTAGGTTTAGGGTTAGGGTTACGGTTACGGTTAGGGTTACGGTAGAGTTTAGGGTTACGGATAGGGTTAGGTTTAGATATAGGGTTAGGGTTAGGGTTAGGGTGAGGATTAGGTTTAGGGTTAGGGTTACGGTACCGGTTAGGTTTAGAGTTAGGTTTAGGGTTAGGGTTACCGTACAGGTTAGGGTTAGGTTAGGGTTAGCGTTAGGGTTAGGGTTATGTTTACCGTACAGGTTAGGGTCAGCGTTAGGGTTAGGGTTAGGGTTAGGGTTAGGTTAGGCATTAGCGTTAGGGTCAGCGTTAGGGTTAGGGTTAGGGTTAGGGTTAGGGTTAGGGTCAGCGTTAGGGTTAGGGTTAGGGTTAGGGTTAGGTTAGGCATTAGCGTTAGGGTCAGCGTTAGGGTTAGGGTTAGGGTTAGGGTTAGGTTAGGCATTAGCGTTAGGGTTAGGGTTAGGGTTAGGTTTAGGGTTATGGGATAGGGGTAGGGTTAGGGTTAGGGTTAGGGTTAGTGTTACGGTACAGGTAAGTTTTACAGTTAGGTTGAGGGTTAGGGTTACAGTAAAGGTTAGGGTTAGGGTTAGGGTTAGGGCTATGGTGCAGGTTAGGGTTAGGGTTAGGGTTAGTGTTTCGGTACACTTTAGGGTTAGGGTTAGGGTTAGGTTTAGGCTTACGGTACAGGTTACGGTTAGGGTTAGGGTTATGGTACCGTTTAGGTTTAGGGTTAGGGGTATTGTTAGGGTTAGGGTTAGTGTTACGGTACAGGTTAGGGTTAGGGTTAGATTTAGTTTTAGGATCATGGTGCAGGTAAGTGTTAGGGTTAGGTTTAGGAATACGGTATAGGTTAGGGTTAGGGTCAGGATTAGGGTGACATTCAGGTTAGGGTTAGGGTTAGGGTTATGGTACAGGTTAGCGTTAGGTTTATGGTTAGGGTTAGGGTTAGAGTTAGGGTTATTGTACCGTTTAGGTATAGGGTTAGTTTTAGGGTTAGGTTTACCATCACGGTTAGGGTTATGGTTAGGGTTAGGGTTAGGTTTAGTGTTTCCGTACAGGTTAGAGTTACGGTTAGGGTTAGGTTAGGGTTAGGGTTACGGTTATGGTTATGGTTAGGGTTATGGTAGAGCTTAGGTTTACGGATAGGGTTAGGGTTAGAATTAGGGTTACGGTATAATTAGGGTTAGGTTTAGGTTTAGGGTAAGGGTTATGGTACAGGTTAGGGTTAGGGATAGGGGTAGGGTGAGGATTAGGTTTAGGGTTAGGGTTACCGTACAGTTAGGGTTAGGGTTAGGGTTAGCGTTAGGCTTAGGGTTAGGTTTAGGGTTGCGGAACAGGTTAGGGTTATGGTTAGGGTTAGGTTTAGGGTTACGGTTCAAGCAAGGGTAAGGTTTGGGATTAGTGTTAGTATTATGGTACCGGACAGGTTAGGTTCAGGGTTAGGGTTAGGGTAGGGTTAGGGTTAGGGTTAGATTTAGGATTAGGGGTTAGGTTTAGGTTTAGAGTTAGAGGTTAGGGTTGGTGTTAGAGATTAGGGTGAGCGTTAGGGAAGCGTTATGGTTAGGGTTAAGTGTTAGGCTTACGGTTATGGTTAGGGTTAGGATTAGGGTTAGGGGTAGAGGTAGGGTTAGGGGTTAGGGTTAGGTTTAGGGTCTGGTTTAGTGTTAGGGGTTAGGGTTAGGGTTAGTGTTAGGGCTTAGGATTAGGGTTAGGGTTAGGTAGTGTTAGTGTTACGGTACAGGTAAGTTTTACCGTTATATTGAGGGTTAGGGTTAGTGTTACGGTATATGTTAGGGTTAGGGTTAGGTTTAGGGTTAGTGTTAGGATTTTATTACAATTTAGGGTTAGAGTTTGGGTTAGGTTTAGCCTCACGGTACAGGTTAGGGTTAGGGTTAGGGTTACAGTACTGGTTACTTTTAGGTTTAGGGTTATTGTTATGGTAGAGGTAAGTTTTACAGTTAGGGTTGGTTTATGGTTAGGTTTAGGGTTACGGTACAGCTTAGATTTATATTTAGGGTTAGTGTTACGGTACAGGTAAGGGTTACGGTTAGGGTTAGGGTTACGGTTAGGGTTGTGGTAAAGTTTTGGGTTAGGATTACAGGTAGTTTAGGGTTAGGGTTAGGGTTACGGTTCAGGGTAGGGTTAGGTTTAGGGTTAGGGTTACGATACAAGTTAGGGTTAGGGTTATTGTTAGGGTAGGGTTATTGTACAGGTTGGGGTTAGGGTTAGGGTTTGGGGTTAGGGTTAGGTTTATGGTTAGGGGTAGGGTTATGGGATAGAGGTAGGGTTAGAGTTAGGGTTAGCTTTGGTGTTAGGTGTTAGGTTTAGGTTTAGTGTTAGGGTTAGGGTTAGTGGTTAGTTTTAGGGTTAGAGTTTTGGTTAGGGGATACGGTTAGTGTTAGGGTTAGGGTTAGGGTCACGGTTAGGGTTAGGTTTAGGGTAGGGTTAGGGTTAGTGTTAGGGTTAGTGTTATGGTACAGGTAAGTTTTACAGTTAGGTTGAGGGTTAGGTTTAGGGTAACGGTAAGGTTAGGGTTAGGGTTAGGGTTAGGGCTACGGTGCAGGTTAGGGTTTGGGTTATGGTTAGTGTTCGGGACAGTTTAGGGTTAAGGTTAGGGTTAGGTTTAGGCTTACCGTACAGGTTAGGGTTAGCATTAGGGTTAGGGTTACGGTACTGGATACGTTTAGCTTTAGGGATATTGTTACCGTAAAGGTAAGTTTTACGGTTAAGGTTAGGTTTAGGGTGAGGTTTAGGGTTACAGTACAGCTTAGGTTTAGTGTTAAGGTTAGTGTTAAGGTACAGGTAAGGGTTACAGTAAGGGTTAGGTTACAGTTTGGGTTGCAGTACAGTTGTGGGTTAGGGTTATGGATCAGTTTAGGGTTAGGGTTACAGTTACGGTTCAGGGTAGGGTTAGGTTTAGGGTTAGGGTTAGTGTTACGGTACAGGTAAGTTTTACGGTTAGGTTATTGGTTACGGTTAGGGTTAGGGTTAGGGTTGCCATACAGGTGTGTTTTAGGGTTACGGGTAGGGTTAGTGTTAGGGTTAGGGTTAGGGTTACGGTACAGGTTACCGTGAGGGTAATGGTTAGGGTTACGGTACAGGTTAGGGTTAACGTTAGGCTTAGGGTTAGGTTTAGGGTGAGGGTTACGGTACAGGTTGGGTTTAGGTTTAGGGTTAGGGGTAGGGTTAGTGTAGGGTAAGTGTTACGGTGCATGTTGGGGTTAGGGTTAGTGTTAGGGTTAGCGATAGGGTTAGGTTTGCCATAGAGGTTAGATTTAGAGTTAAGGTTACGGTACAGGCTACCGTTAGTGTTAGGGGTAGGGTTATGGTCAGATTAGGGTAAGTTTCAGGGTTAGGGTTATGTTACAGGTTATGGTGATCGTTATTGTTAGGATTTCAGGACAGGTTAGGGTAAAGGTTAGTTTTAGGGTTAGGGTTAGGGTTACGGTCCAGCTTAGGTTTAGGGTTAGGGTTAGTGTTACGGTACAGGTAAGGGTTACGGTTAGGGATTGGGTTACGTTTAGGGTTGCCGTACAATTGTGGGTTACGGTTACGGGTAGCGTTAGGGTTAGGGCTAGGGTTACGGTTCAGGGTAGGGTAGGTTGAGGGTTAGGTTTACGGTACAGGTTACGGTTGGGGTAAGGGGTAGGGTTACGGTACAGGTTAGGGTAAGTTTTAGGGTTAGGGTTATGGTACAGTTTATGGTTAGGTTTAGGGTTAGGATTTCAGTACAGGTTAGGGAAAAGGTTAGTTTTAGGGTTAGGTTTAGGGTTACGGTACAGCTTCGGTTTAGGGTTAGGGTTGGGTTAAGGTACAGGTAAGGGTCACGGTTAGGGTAAGGGTTACGGTAAGGGTTGCAGTACAGTTGTGGATTAGGATTACGGGTAAGGTTAGGGTTAGGGTTAGGTTTAGTGTTAGGTTTATGGTACAGGTTAGGGTTAATGTTAGGTTTAGGTTTAGGTTTACGGTACAGGTTAGGGTTAGGATTAGGATTAGGGTTAGGGTTAGGGTTAGGGTTAGAGTTATGATACAGGTTAGGGTTAGGGTTAGGGTTACAGTAACATTTAGGGTTAGGGTTAGGGTTATGGTACCGTTTAGGTTTAGGGTTAGGGGTACTGTTAGGGTTCGGGTTAGTGTTACGGTACAGGTTAGGGTTAGGGTTAGATTTAGTTTTAGGTTTATGGTGCAGGTTAGGGTTAGGCTTAGGGTCAGGGTTAGGGTGACGTTCAGGTTAGGGTTAGGGCAAGGGTTAGGGTTAGGGTTAGGGTTGCAGTACCGTTTAGGGTTAGGGTTAGGGGTATTGTTAGGGTTAGGATTAGTGTTACGGTACAGGATAGGGTTAGGGTTAGATTTAGTTTTTCGTTTATGTTGCAGGTTACGGTTAGGTTTAGTGTCAGGGTTAGGGTGACGTTCAGGTTAGGGTTAGGGTAAGGGTTATGGTATAGGTGGGTTAGGGTTACGGTTAGGGTTAGGTTTACACTTAGGGTTATGTTACCGTTTAGGTTTAGGGTTAGGTTTAGGGTTAGGTTTACCGTACAAGGTAGGTTTAGGGTTAGGGTTAGGGTTAGGTTTAGTGTTACCGTACAGGTTAGAGTTAGGGTTAGGGTTAGGGTTAGAGTTAGGGTTATGGTTACGGTTACGGTTACGGTTAGGGTTACGGTAGAGGTTAGGGTTAGGGTTAGGGTTAGGGTTAGAATTAGGTTTACGGTATAGGTTTGGGTTA